>JAGDYQ010000039.1:4025405-4049819 GCA_021962125.1 Bulinus truncatus
ATGACTCTGCTAGCGAGTTGTCTGCCTTGACAGACGAGTTCTCTTGCGTCATGTTAGGAGAACAAAAAGGCGCGATGAAAATTTTATTTCATAATTTTTGGCATCCAACAGAGAGTATCGATACAGCCCATCTACATTCATCAATGAAAGCGAGTAGACATTATAGAAAAACCCACTGAGTATCCGGGCCGTATCGAGACAGTGTTAGAAGATAGAATATAAGGGGGGAAAGAAGAAAAGAATGTCTAATTAAATATAATTTTGGAACAAAAGTTTACCTTTGGTTCACGTCTCTGTTCTAGCATATAATGTCGGGATGACAATTGATTTTTTTATTTATCTGTGGGATCTTTAATTGATACGAGTCACGTGGGAGAAATTCGCTGCGAGAGCGGTAGCGTACCTGGGGGGGGGGCGGTGGGTGCGGTCCGCACCGGGCGGCACTTTTCACTTTACTTTTTTAGGGGGGGGGGCGGCAAAAATGTATAGATTAAATTGAAATACCTAAATGAGAGGGGCGGCAAAATCGTCTTCCGCCCTGGGCGGCTTTAATTACCCACGCTACGCCGCTGCTGCGAGGTAGTTGTTATGGAAGGGGGGGGAGGTTTTTATTGGTGACAATTGGATGAACTTCAACCTTACCACAATATTAGTTCCATAATAAATGACAAGAATTGACCACTGTCAATGTTCGGATCAAACATTTCACGAATTCTATTCACTTCGACGCCTCTTACTTCAGTACAACTTTTCTGCACGCATTACTTCATAATCAACTTACTGCACACAATACTTCAATACCAACTTACTGCACAATACTTCAATATCAATGTTACTGCACAATACTTCAATACCAACTTACTGCACACAATACTTCAATACCAACTTACTGCACACAATACTTCAATATCAACTTACTGCACTCATTACTTCAATACCAACTTACTGCACACAATACTTCAATATCAACTTACTGCTCACAATACTTCAATGTCAACTTACTGCACTCATTACTTCACTATCAACTTACTGCACACAATACTTCAATATCAACTTACTGCACTCATTACTTACTACAGACATACAAAAAGACACTCCTATATAACTCTCAGTACTCCCATTGTTCCACATCAAAATATATTTCACCTTTTATTGTGACAAAATGTCTGTCTGTTTCTCTGGTCAGTCACGATGACATCTAATTCTCCCAGCAATATTATTATGGTGATTTAAAAGCAAAAGACAACCATTACATTAATTACGTCAGTCTACTAGCAATAGTGGTCATCTCAGTAAGTAGGTACATCTATGAGTTTAACACGTGGTCGCGGGTATTCAATCTCTGTTCGGGCTTTAAGTCTGTCAACAGTTTCAAAACAAAAATTGACCAGCGATTGACCCACCGGACACATACCAGCTAGCAGGTCCGTCCGGTCACAAAAATGAGACAAACTGAACATAAACTCTGTTTCCCCCGAATATTTGGGAAGTGTGTGTGGGGGGGGAGAGTAGTTTCCCATTTTTCAATTTTTATGTTAAGCTTAAGTACGAAGGTGAAGAGGGACAGAATTTGTAAAGTTCACAACATTTTTCCGCAAGAGTCTCTGGAACTAGGAGATGTCCATACAGAGTGAAGGTGTGTGAAACTGAATGGCAGACAGAATATATATGTATATATATATATATATATATTTAAATATTCACTCCGTGAAAATATTTATTTTTGTATCCCTCATTTTGTTTTCTTTTAGAATGCTGACACGAAATGTTTCAGTCCCACCTTCTAGACGCCAGTCCCAAATATACGCCCCATGACAGTAGCGTTTATAAAACGTATATAAATGTATCTTTAGTGGTAGTCTTGAGGGGGCCCCAAGACAGTAGTTCAAACGGGGGGCCCAAGACAGTGTTTCGCACGAAGGTCCAAGACAGTGAGGAGGAGGGGGGTTGTGGGTACCAAGTCATTGGGTTTCCCCGGGGCCATCTCATTGTTAAAACCCGGGATAGGTCAGAGTTAGAAAGATTCACAAATATAAAAATAAAAACGAACGACGTGATATTTTTTGTGAAAGGGAGACAACTTGACGTCCGTGTAGTTTTTCCTCCCAATTTCTATGTCATCCCAGTGACATATTTAGATGTCAGATGACATAGACGCGCAGCGCCCACGTACGTCAGTTTGAGATGACATACATTTTCATTCCAGGGGAATCTGTTAAATTTTTTTTTGGTTGTTTTTGACATATCGGGCAACACTAGCGCTTCGTTAAAATAATTGAACAAAAAACAAACAAAACCACACGAAAAGTGATTTAAAAAAAAAAACAAATCATATATAATAATACTCATTTCCAGTGTGCGTTAAATCGAAAGTAAAGAATTAATACAACAGTATTCCAGTTTAAAATACAACCATGAAAAAATCGGATCTGCCCGAAACCAAAAATAACCTAGCCTACCGATCAAGCATAAGGGGATATAACTCTATGCAAAGGTTTTGCAGGGTACAGCTAGTATATAAATAATACTTATAAAAATATTTCATACGTAAAATTCAGCAAAACAAGATTCAACAATAAATAACACTTTCTATTATAGTTACATCATACTTTGTGGCGATTTTTGTTTTAAAATTAACACATGTCATACCTTTAACAAAAACCCCACTATTAGAGACAGGCAAAATGGGCCACAAAGAAGACCCGCTCCCCCTCCCCCACGCCTTCGCCTTCCCCAGCCGTCCCCTCAATTTATCCGAACAGACAGAGCTCGGACAGACAATTGACAAACAAAAAAAAAAGTGTGTGACCAACCGATGACACCAGTTTATCATTAGTTTAGTTATTGATACCTCCAACCTTCCCCCACCACCCATATGGACTGAATATTTTAATTAAGGCGAACAATGGAATTATCGACATCCAGGTTCAGGGAAATAATCTAAATATATTTACCCTCCCCCCCCACTTTACCAGAACATCCCTCCCTCCCCCCCCCCCATCTGCTCCACAGTGGCCCACAGCCCTAGGTGTTATTTCTCCTCCCCCCATCCTTTCCCCATATGCTTTTGGTGTTTGGAGTGACGTAGATAAACATGGCAAGAAATCGATTACAAGAGAAAATTGTCTGCCCTGGAATCGAAGCCGTCAGTGTATTATAACGTGATGCATAATCGCCACGCGTATCCGTAGGATGTGATTACTGGGCGTATAAGACGTGTCCTCTTTAATACCAGAATAAATGTTGGGAGGATTTATGTCGTAGGCAGGCAGACTAGACCGACTTACAGACATACAGAGAGCAGGCAGACTAGACCGACTTACAAACATACAGAGAGCAGGCAGACTAGACCGACTTACAGACATACAGAGAGCAGGCAGACTAGACCGAGACCGACTTACAGACATATAGAGAGCAGGCAGACTAGACCGACTTACAGACATATAGAGATAGATAAAGGCATAGATAGATTTACACACGATGGAAGCACAGATTGATATAGAACGATGGATGCATAGATTAAAAATAGATGCACACATTGATTGCTGAATAGAGTGGGTTCATAGATTTAGACATAGAGAGAGATTGAGACATAGATTTTTTCATACATAGATTGAATAAATGGATAGATTGATCGATGCACAGTTTTTTTTAAATGGTATGGAGTGATTGAATAGAATGATTGACGCATAGTGTCGTACATCGACGGATACAAAATATTGATAAATACATTAAAAACACAGAGAGATTATTGCATACATAGTTCAGTAAGAATGAGTGTGACAGTGAGAGTGACAGTGAGTGTGACAGTGAGTTTGACAGATTGAATCATACACACATGAAACAAGTTCTACTTTCTGTGCCTTTTAGAAAATGTACAAAATGAATAACTCACATGCATACAGGGAGGGAGGGAGACTTTACTTTTTTTACAGGAGCTCTCAACCTTTCTTTATCTCTCCCGAGGGGCCCTGTATTTTTAGTTTGGGGGGCCCCCTGTTTATACCAATTCATATGTTTACAATTTACTTTTCACTCTCTCTGCCTCCCTCTCACTCTCTCTCTCTCTCTCTCTCTTTCTGTCCCTCTCTCTCTCTCTTTCTACTCCTTTCTATCTCTCTCTCTCTCTCTCTCTCTCTCTCTACCTTTTTCTCTCGTTCTACCCCTTCCTCTCTTACTGCCTCTTTCTTTCTCTCTCTACCCTTTTCTTCCTTAACGTCTATATTTTTAGGTCAGTCGCATAATTTATATCAGAGTGAATCCACTGCTGTGTGTGTAGGGGCGGGGGGGGGGTCGGGGGGTCACAAAATGTCCCCAGTTTGAACTTGTCACAGGTGAGACAACTCCACGGGGGGGGGGGATGGATAAAAAAAAAAAGCTAGGGTACTAGCCCCCACCCCCACCTTTCCTAACCGTGAAGTTAAAATTATGCATTCAGTCTTGCCGGGGCTCATTTGCATAATTATTTATAACATGTGTGGGGGGGAGGGAGGGTTTCAGTTAAAGTTCTAGGTCACAGAGAAATTTACACACACACACAGAGGGAGACAGAAAGAGAGAGAGAGAGAGAGAGAGAGAGAGAGAGAGAGAGACGGAGAAACCTCCCCTCAATTTATCCGGACAGACAGACTTGGACAGACAAATAACAAACAAAACAAAAAAAAAAGTGTGTGACCAACCAATGACACCAGTTTATCATTAGTTTAGTTAACGATACCTACAAATGAACTGAGAGGGAGACAGAGACAGAGAGAGAGAGAGAGAGAGAGAGAGACACACACACACAGACAGAGAGACAGAGAAAATAAAAGAGACAGACAAAGAAAAGGAGACAGACAGATATTCGCACATCAGAAATAGATTATTGAAATAAAATGATGAAAAAATTCTCACATATTTCTTTTTCGGCTCCTGTCCATAATCAATAATTCATTCAGTAAATACAATCAATCAGTCATTAAATCCCTCCGTTATTACAATCAATCAGCTAATAAACCATTCATTTATTACAATCAATAAGTCAATAAATCATTCAGTTATTACAGCTATGCGATAACAGTCAACGTGTATTACAACAAAACATATACAACAGTAAAGAAGTTATATCAAAACATATACAACTGTGAAGTTATATCAAAACACATACAACAGTAAAGTTTTCCAAAACATATACAACAGTAAAGTTATATTAAAACACATACAACAGTAAAGTTATATCAAAACACAATTAAGTTACATTTTTACAGATATGTATGACGTACGTGTGTATTATTATTACAGCCATGTGATATACTATGTTAGGTTCATTACAGCTACGGTTAACTATGATTTTTACATGTACGGGTGCAGTAAACATGGCTTATGACAGCGGTGAGATTTAACACATTTGTATTGAGATATATTAACTTTGGTTTATTACAGTAAATGTATATATAATAAATACGGTTATGGCAAACAGCGAAATTGGATTCTTACATTGGCTAATATAGTACACTTTGAATTTTGATAGATGTATAACTGTAGGACACCAACAGAGACACACACAGTGGACAAAGACAGTGACCACTAGTAGGCCATACGGTACAACAGCCATCTCCGCGGACCCCAACTAGAATAAATTAAATGTCCGAAATCTGCCCAATTAACACTCACAGTCACTGTTGATTAGCCCCCCCTTCCCCCCCCCCGCCTCATATACATGTCTTTGATGCCAAGTATCACTGTTTGCTTGACCGGTGGTGGCAGGCAGGAGTGTGTGGGTGGGGGCAGGGGGTGGATGTATCATCAACATTTCCCCCAACCCCCGTACCCTTTTCTCCTTGACAAAAAAAAAAACTGGCCATTGAGACTATCTTAAGTGTCTACGCCAACTGGTCCCAACAATGTTCAAATAGCCGTGAAATGACCCTTTACTGACCGCCTAATTTCCTCGAATGGACGCCAGACTAAACCACTAGGAACCAGGTCCACTGGCTGCAGTCACGTGGTTTTATGACCAGATCTTGGCTTTTTTTTTTTTATTCTTCCATTGAATGAATGAACTTGTGGGTGGGGGGGGGGGGGGGGGGGGGTGGGGGAGTCCCCAAGAGGGAGAATTGTGTCTCTCCCCTCCCCCCAAGTAATAGGGGGGCTTTACATTCTAATGAATGGCTCTGGGACGTTGAGTTAGGTATGAAAACATTTTATGTTCCCGTGGGGTGGGGGGGGGGATTTATTGGGATCTGTTTGATTTGATTTTTTTCAAGAGCTTCGGGTGGGGGAAAGAGGGGGGGGGGGTGTTTTAAAGGGTTTTAAGGGTTTGGGATTAGAGAAGGAAATACTTTGGTTCAGTTGGGGTTTTATTTTTATGATGGTCCAGTGAAGATCAACTTTAAAAAGAATGTTTGTTTAATGGATTTCAGGAATTGGAAAAAATTGAACTTTGAACTTAAAAATTGAAATAAATATTTTTGAACGTTAAAACTAAAAATAATGGAACGCTTTGATAGATGTAGAGTTGGCATTTTATCAACGGGAACTTTGTATTCGACCATTCAAGGAACATGCATGCACACATTGAATCTTCGGTACTGTAGTTAAGATAGAGTTAATACATGTTACAGTAAGATAGGGTTAATACATGATACAGTAAGATAGAGTTAATACATGGTACAGTAAGATAGAGTTAATACATGATACAGATGAACAAGTAAATAGAAATAGACAGACAAAGATATCTATGTCACTCACTTTAAAATATACTTGTGTGTGGGAGTGGGGGGGGGGTCTTGTTTATGTTTGGGTAGTTAATGTGTTAGTGCGTGTGTGTGTGTGTGTGTGTGTACTAAGTGTATTTATATGTGTGTAAGGGACTATTGGTGTATGTGTATTTGTGTGTATGTGTGCGTGCTACAATAACAACACCTTTAGTAAGAAATATTTGTTAGGGAGAAATTTATGAAATATAAAGGGAGATAATTCTAGTGATCTGAGATTTTTTTATTTATATATTTATTTATTAGCTTCAATTGAGGTACATCAGGGGGAGATAATATGGCGTCTCCGGACAGAGTGAAAGATAATGACCCAGAGACGATGTCGCAATCCATGTATTTTACCGTGGGATTACTCACTCTCCCTTCCCCAAATCCAGCCCACTGACCATACACACACACACACTCCCAGGACCTCTATCATTGCCCCACTCCCCCCCCCCCACACCACCAACACATGCGAGGCTCATTGCTTGTTTTGTCTTTCAATGATCCGACAAATAAGTTTGATGAATCTAGCTTGATACCACACACACTCGCACTCACACACACAACAGCAACAACAACAAGCATTCACACAGCACAATCGCACTCACACACACACACACACACTTTTAAGATTACTGACCTATAATTCTGTGACTGAACGATGTGCAAAGATTAAAAGGCGGGGGGGGGGGGGTGAATGCTGAGGGACAGGCGCACTCTTTCATCTTGACCACAATGTGAGCAACAAACACATATGTCACGTGATCGAGGCAACGTCCACTACAATCATCAATCAAATAATAGTTATTGTTGTTTTCTTAATAAAGTTTGTTCAGCCTCTCTAAATAGATTAATTATTTATAAATATCATTATTGCAAACAAAAAGAAACCATAGCTAAATATCATTATTGTAAGCAAAAAGAAACCATAGCTAAATATCATTATTTTAAACTAGCTGTACCCTGGAAAACCTTCGCATAGAGTTATATCCCCTTAGGTTTGATCGGTAGGCTAGGTTATTTTTGCTCTCGGGCAGATCCGATTTTTTTTATGATTGTATTTTAAACTGGAATACTGTTGTATTAATTCTTTACTTTCGATTTAACGCAGAACCCAAATCGCAATTATTTTATTAAAAGCTTACTTTGTCGAACTCACGATCTCGCACAGCAAGAGAGAAAAACTGAATCCAACAATTACAACTCACTAAGTACACATCATAACGTGATATCGGATAGAAGGATATATCAGTCTAGACAATCCTAGGCCTCAATCATGGATCTCAATCATGCTACAATCCTAACTGTTAATGCAGACCAAAAAAAATAGCAGTATTAATTTTGTGAGATACCGTCCAGTTTACTTCATTCATGATTATATTTTTTTTTTGTAATCAAGTGGACGAATAAAAAAGAGGAGGTTGGGGGGGGGGAGAGAAGGGGCTGGGTGGGTTGAAACAAAATATCTGTGATCATCATATCTGGCTGTAGTTATTACACGTGTATTACGGTTCGATTACAATTGTCGTTATCATTTAATTAACAGATGAAGGTTTTGTGTTTTCACTAGTGGATGTGAGTTATTAAAATCTTATTTAACAATGGGGGGGGGGGGGGTAGAGCTAACAAATGGAATTGATGTCCACTTCAATGACCTCTTGATGGGATGGACATTTACAGTAATCACCTGGGGTGCCCGTACTGAGGCCTTAGTGGGGGTGGGGGTAAATGACGGCTGTACAACGGATAACAAACAAAACAACTAACGTATATTTTTTTATTGTAGGTATCAGTCTATGTGTGTGTACATCACTCCCAGTGTACCTCAAGTAGCGGGTCGCGACTAAATTTACATTCTGCAATTAAAAGATCGACAATCTACATAAATTTACATATAATATGATTACAAATGTATTCCTCATTTCAACTATACAATTAAAAGATTGTTTTAAAAGTAAAATGGAGACATCTGTGATCGTCTAGGGGGTTCGTCACGGGGCCACTAAGCATTAAAGGGGGCAATGGAAGCCCCCGGCACTAGAGAGTAATTACGGTAAAGTTCGTTTTTAAAATTCCGTTTTTAGAGTTGTCTCGGCCCTTCTTTAAATTCCTGGGCCCAAAGCACGGTGTCTACGTTGCCTGAGAGTGTAAAGCCCCCCCCCCCAATGGTGAATAGGTTGTGAGGCTGCGACGTCTCATCATTTCACATTGAATCCGATGACACAGTTGAAATCAACAGCTTCACGATGTTTCAACTCATGTCAGGACCGACGTTGAACCGGGGCCCCATCATTCCAGGCCCATTCATCAGCTTTACCCTCCACCGCTCCTCCCCCTCCTCTCTCTCTCTCTCTCTCTCTCTCTCTCTCTCTCTTTATCTGCGCCCACCAAGCACACGTACTGAACATAGCGTGTGACGTTGAACGTGTTTTGGACAAATTTGTGGTCACGTGACCTGAAGATGCTTACATTCTTCTTTTATTTTAATTCCCAGATCAAACCATCACGTGACACGTCGGATCTACTCGACAAAGAAAGAACGCTGGTGACGTAATAACCCTCCCTACAACCACCACCCCCCACCAACCCACTCATTTCAATACTTTCCCCACCCTATTTCTTGGCTCTAGTTTAATTGAATTCCTATGTTACTCTATTGTCCCATTATTTCAACGGTATTCTTGTATTCATCTATAAAATAAAGGCTATAAAATAATAAAAAAATAAATCAATAAATAGCATATAACTATAGACTACAATAGAGAAATGATTGGATGGTGGGGGGTGGAGGGGGATGGAGGGGCAAAACGCGTCTATCTAAATTCAATATGAAGGAGCCAACGGGATTTCCCGAGCAAAGAAAACTAGATGTCTATAATTTGTTGTACAAATCACAAAGTTGCATCCTGCACACAAAAGCAGCAGCCAAAATAACAGTTGTCATGTGTGTGTGTGTGTTTTTTTAAAATATATTTTTAACATCTTCAATTTAAGGGGATATAGAACCTTAACCCTCTTCGCATCTAGACTCCAGATGAACAACCATTACAAGTAGAACAACACAAGTTATTTTTAACTTCTTGAGTAGATGTCGTATCTAGTCGTATATATTTCCACAGTGCATTAGTCAAAAAGAACTATATAATGTGACTTAGACAAGCCAGGGAGACAAATGAAGAAATATGAATCTTTACACGCAATGAATAAGTAATGTTTACAAGGGCAAACTGTGGTGTGTAGTCTGGACAGTAACTTTGAAATATTCAGTAGGAGGGTTTTGACCAGTAACTTTGAACTATTTGGGATATTTGACCAGGAACTTTGAACTCTTTGGGCTATTTGACCAGGAACTTTGAACTCTTTGGGCTATTTGACCAGGAACTTTGAACTCTTTGGGCTATTTGACCAGGAACTTTTAAATATTTGAAGGCTCTGGATAAAAGTATCTGTTTTGAGATCTTCAAAATATCATTAGATAACCACAAGAATGGCCATTTTCTGCCAAACCACAAGAATGGCCGTTGTTTTCCTAACCACAAGTTCGGACATAAATAACGTTGAAGCGAATTATCTATCACTGGTTTTCATCCATGTAAAAGGGTTAAATATTATTCATGTAAATGAAATAAACCAAAATAGAGAAGCGAGAAAAAGGCAAAATTACTGATCTACTATTATTGCAACAATCCTCAAATAATAAAAAAACAAACAATATCAGTAAGTCTGTTGGTGCCACACACGGGGCTGCAAGGGGCAGGGATGCACCAACTAAGGCTACACAGAGTGCACCTTAACAAACCTATGTTATCTTCTTTCCTTTAATAGAGATATATTTTTTAGAACACATTGTAAGAGAAGTAGGTCAGTAAGTAAAGATACCTTTAGATATATCCTCAAGTGATCATGGACCGTCTTATCTAATTACTGGGAGTGGACTTATATAGGACATATCTAATGTCTAATTACTAATAAGTCTAATTAATGTACCCACATCCGACATAGTGTAGTCATTAGTTCTTTATTAATAAGCCCCTTAATAAAAAAAAATATTATACAGAGGTCAAATTATCTCTGCAAGAGTTATCTCAGTGTGCCCTAAGTGTATAATGGAGTTTTTTTTCCCTTACAAGAAAAATATGGACTAGGATGAGGGGGAAGGGGGGAGGCGCCCTGGTTTGCACCGCATTGGCGTAAATCGACCGGTGACCGACTGAAAGATAGCAGAGTGACCCATTTAAAAAAAATCTGTACCACAAACAAAATGTCACACAAACATAATGTGACACAGACCGACACAAACAGATTGTGACACTCACAAATAGTCGCACCGAACACACACACACACACACACACACAATGAATCCAACTGCATGCAGAATGTTTTAAATGTGATTGTTGACACTGTAATTTTTGTTTTTCTCAGACCACCCTAAAATTGGGATGAATTGTAATACTTTGTTCACTTGTCAACAACACAGAGCGCGTGTCATCCATATTTGTTGTGCACCTCCCACAGACAGACCAAGACAGACAGAAAGTAAAGCTCGACACAGTGGTGTGTGGGTGTGTGTGCGTGCCTGACACAAATTTTGGGGGTCAGTTCGTAAGACAAAAGAGCAGAGTGAAGAAGAGGGTATGGAGGGAGGAGGTAAATGAGTGTGCGTGTGAGTGTGTGTGCGTGTGAGTGTGCGTGTGAGTGTGGGAGTCGCAATCCCAGACAAAACGAAACCAAAAAAAGATCGTCTGTCTGTGTGTGTGTGTGTGCGAACGTGTGTGAGTGTGTGTGTATGTCTCCGCCGTTGTTAAAACTCTCGACCGAACCTCGCGAATCTTTGCGCTAAACGTTACTCAAACAACGGCAGCATTACAGACCACGTCGTCATGCACAAGGGAAGTAAACACCAGAGTCCCAAGTACTGGACGAGCTATCTGCCCCTGTGTCGACACGCAACCTTCAAAATAATTCCACACACACACACACACACACATGAACTTGCCCACATCGAAGATTACCTACAACAGTTACTTTATTTACATTCACATAGTTTTTGTTTTCAAAATGTTTAAGAAAGAATAACAGTATAATGAGAGAATGGGGAGATAATCCGAAATACGCAGAATGAAACCAGTTCTAAGTTGTTGTTGTTTGGGGGGGGGGGGGGGAATGCAATGGTTAGTTTGGGGCGCTATAAATATAAATATAAGTCTGGAGGTCCAAGGTAAAAAACATTTTGATTTGTGTGTCTCTCGCTGTATGATCAAACTCACACAAAGCTCGTCTCATCACTCCACTTCCCCTCCCCGGGCCACCATAGCACAAACATTGCAATTGAGAACTCAGCCTGCGGAAAATTAGAGAGGACACTGGTCGAAACCCTGGTTTAAAATGGATTGTTGTCAATAAATGGTACGTCAATAGTAAGGCTGTACGAGCGCGGGGTCCCCCTAATGAAAAGGGGGGGGAGTCTTGATTAAGCAAGATTCGGATTGTGGCTGGCCCGGGGCATGTTTACCATAAATACTGTTATACCTTTAATTTCAGATGTATGGCTGACTATGAGCTTCCAGCTATCTTATATACAGTGGATTCCGCTTAATTGGGACACCGCTTAATTGGGACAGCCGCTTATTTGGGACAAATCTCATAGAAACCAAACCAAGATGCCAATAGTAAATTTGTATGTTTAATTGGGACAGCCGCTTAATTGGGACTAAAAGCCTCGGTCCCGATGTGTCCCAATTAAGCGGAATCGACTGTATATATATATATATATATATATATATATATATATATATATATATATATATATATATATATATATATATATATATATATACGATGAATCAACTTGAATGTACACAGTTAATACCAAATTTATCACCCATAAAACACTCCACTATTCATTCCCCCTCTCCCTATTTCACAATACCCCATTTACTGTGAGACTTTTATCAGTCGGCACTCGGCCCCCCCCCCTGCACTGATCTCTACATAATACACCAGTGCCCCGCAGACCAGATTCCAAGCGCTACGCTACATCCCATTCAACGCTTTGTGTCCAGTACCAACCAGCCACAACCAGACACAACATCAACCTCCCCCCCCCCCCCCCCCCCCCCCCCCAGATACGAAAGTTGAAAGATAAATGAAGCTTGTGCAGAACGAAGGTGGGGTTGGGGGGTTGAAGGGGTTGGGGGTGGGAGGAGGGGGGGGAGAGAGAAATGTGCAGAGAAGTTTCAAAGAATTTGTTCAAAATTTATTTTTGTCTCTCCAGGTTCCCGCAGATGTAACGATTAAAACCTGGCACGTCATAGAAACATGATTTGAAACGATGCACTTCCACCAGTGGTTAGGTTTTTTTTCAATATATGGGTTTTTCTGTGTTTTAGATTTACAAGATTTGGGTTGATTTTTTTTTTTTGCTTAGATTATTATTATTGCATTGAGAGTATGAAGAATTATAGTTTTTACATAATGATAAATATTTGACAGTATACAACAAACACGCTAACGTGAGTGGCAGAGATGCAAAGCGCTGGTCGTTGAGCAGGTGCTCATCTGCAGTATCAGGACTGACCTTTGGTATAAAGACACCTGTCATATGTCATCGGGTTATCCTCGCGTGAGCTCTCTTGATAAATCCAAGAGGGTTTGTGCAGGTGAGCTTGGCGTGCAGACATGAACTTAATGGTGAACACTGCGATATCGCATGCACGTGCATTGGTACGTATGACTGAATATATATATATATATATATATATATATATATATATATATATATATATATATATATATAGATAGATAGATACGATGATACATACACTTAATTGGCTCACTCCGAGCGGTATACGCCAATACAACACACTCGCTTAACTCACATATAAACAAGCGCTTATATAAATATATATACAGTCGATTCCGCTTAATTGGAACACATCGGGACCGAGGCTTTTTGTCCCAATTAAGCGGCTGTCCCAGTTAAACATACAAATTTACTATTGGCTTCTTGGTTTGGTTTCTTTGAGATTTGTCCCAAATAAGCGGCTGTCCCAATTAAGCGAAATCCACTGTATACAGTTGTGGAAAATAAACACACACATGCGCAGAACTTAAAATATGCACAGGGGAAGAACATACATATGTGCTGGGAAAAGATCATACACTTACACATGTGTAAAACACACGAGTACACAAGCTAGGGAAGAACACATACACACACCCACTGTGCGCGATCACGGTTCACACGTGGAAACACACAAACAAAACACACACACACACACATATATATATATATATATATATATATATATATACACACACTACACATGCACTTTTTGACGCAGTTCACAACGGGGGTTCAAAACAGTGCAGACTCTTGCGCGCACCAACGTATTGACAGATCCTGTGGTATCAGTCACGTGGTATCAATATCAACTCACGCCTTCCCCGTGTTCGCCTCTTTAAACTCACGTGAGCGAGTGGATATTGAAGGGCCCAAGTCGACCAGCTCGCTGCGGATGTATCGCCATCCCGTGAGTACGAAATGATGGGGAGAGGTAAGAACGGGAGTTGGGGAGGGGAGGGGGTAGAGCCGTTCTATAAGCATCACGCCCTGCTACCACCAGACTCTACAGAGGACCACTTTTTTTTGGGAGGGTGGATTTGGGGGGGGGGGGGGTTGTAGGAATAATGCTGTGAGCTATTTTTAAGAGGCCATATGTAACAAAAGGCCCTTGTCTATTGCCAGTATCTCTCATAATGAAAAACATGACAATCTTTACGTTAGCGTGAATGCTTCATAAAATATTTGATCAATCAACACACACGTAATAACTAGGCCATGATAAGCTAATGATGATTTTTATATCATCGATTTGTACTGGAAGTGAATTCCCTAGGCAATGACCTAGTTTTGACTGCGCCTACTACCTGCACTTCTCGTGCGCCCCAGCGGGGGTGGGGGGGGGGAATCGCCCGAGTGGGCACATGTGTTAAGATGGTGTCTCTGTTAGGGAAGGTGCGTGTACCCCACAATGATCCCCGACCCCCCGACCCCATGCAAATAGTTGTTTTATTTCTCTATTGGTTAGAGTCTGAGTTATTTCGGCGCCCTGTTCAATTTAAATGTATTGCACCCCCACCCCCCCCCCCCCCCCAGCGACTGATAGGAATTTTGTGAAAACTTTAAGCAGCGAAATTTCGGCTCCCTTCTCTTAGTTCGGCGCCCTTCTTTAGCGGCAGGACAACCCGCACTAAGCTTCGTATGGTACTGACTGGTTGGAGTGACGCACCCATTGTTTATCAAAGAGGGGCCCGATCAATAAATACAAAACACTCGTATGAACTAGTACTCAGGGCAGACCAATATTAATATTAGAAAAAAACAGTCCAAAAATATTTTGATGCATTTCTCACTGACCACGGTGTTAAGACAGGGGGGGGGCAGAATTTTTCTGGGTGGAGCCGTTAGATGTAGCAATGTTTTAACAATATGGCGGGTGTCAGGAAGGTCAGACACAGTCTGCGTCTCGTTATACCGTCAGTGAGTGCAGCCAACTCCATGTCGTTCTTTTCTTCTAGGTCTTACCACCCACACACCGCCCTCCCCTCCCCATGCATAAAACGCACAGATGTCGTTCAAATAAACAACAGAAAGGGTCAAGAGGTCGAGCGTTAAAAACACATTAAATATATGTTTCGAGTTTTACATTGGTCGCTGTTGATTGTAACGGTGTTGAATAAATAAACAATAAATTATTTGGGGGAAAAAAAAAAACTATTACGCGAAATATATTTTTTAATGTTTTTTTTTTACTGTTTTTCTACTTTCATTTTCGGTTTAGACACAGCACTTTACAATTCTTTTATTATTGTAATTTACCCTCATTAGTAAGAGATAACGCCTCATTAAAGCTTGGAACCTGTTCAGGCCGGAACGGCAAAATTAGAACCGGGACTGTATTTTTAATTTCTTTTATTATTCTTTTTTTTTTATTTCGTTGTCGAAGGTTTTGCCCGGATGTAAAAGACACAGTAGACTCGTCAATATTGTCAGTTTGTTGATAGTACATAAGGCGGGGGGGGGGGTGGAGGTGGAGGTGGTTGCGTTGGGTAAGGTGGTTGTAGGGATGCGTTGGGAGGCAGGAAGGGGGGAAAAGGGCGGGGATGGGAGGGGGGTAGAGATAAAATTAAGCGCCGTGCTACTGGTTTAATAAGTGGATGCTCGAAGCTGAAGTTTAAGTGGATGCTCGAAGCTGAAGTTTAAGTGGATGCTCGAAGCTGAAGTTTAAGTGGATGCTCGAAGCTGAAGTTTAAGATATTACCGGTGCTAACCTCTGTTAATCTCCAGGCGTATCTAGAAATAGAGTTCCAGATAGATCAATGAACACCAAGACTAGGTGAATGAGTTGTTGTTTTTTAAAGCATAGTAGTTGTGTTTCCAGGTCACCGCACACCTTCACTGCATGTGTGTTACTTCTCACGTGTGTGTGTGTGTGTCTGTCTGTGTGTGTGTGTGACGTTATGAGCTAAATTACCAGGCCTTGAGCAATATGAAATCTTCATCAATTGATGCCCAGGCAATCACGAGTGTCGTCATCCACTCGTACCCTCGTGACCGAATGCTTATACTTGTATTACAGTGGGTCGCCTACGTCACTTCACGTGCTTCCTTCAAACGACAACACGTTCTTCAATACAGATAAGCATTTGGTTTACAGAGTATAACAGCAACGAAACGCTAAATTAATTAGGTAGTGATTCTTATGTAAATAATAAATAAATAAATAAATAAAACCTGTTGGGAAAAAAACGTTACTGTTCAATACAACAATAAGATGTGCATGAATTGTGACGTTATACAACATACAACAATAGTTGAAGTACTGAAAAGAACTATACAACTGCCACAGATTGAAAATCATCTCTGGGTGCCAGAGCAAGTAATGGGTCAATGGGTCATGGGTCAAATGGGTCGCAGAATTGGATGGGTCACATGGGTCATGGGTCAATGTTCCCTGACCCACGACCCATCCTTTGTCTCCGCCCCACCCTAAAAAAAAAACCCGTCGTCGCGCGATTTTTAAAAATTTCAAAATGGTTTCTATGGCGACGGCCGCCATCTTGAAAATAACAACATTCAATGGGTCATGGGTCATCATGGGTCTGGGTCAAGAACTTGATGGGTCATTTGGGTCAAGCTCAGTGACCCATTACTTGCTCTGTTGGGTGCATATAACATCAATTGTGATAAACTTAATTGAAATCTTGTTAGTTTATTCCATATATATATATATATATATATATATATATATATATATATATATACACCAAAAGTAAGACGAATGCATGAATTACTGATGTCAAGAGTTCAAAGGCTATGACTTAATAAGTTGAGTGCATGTCCAAGTATTAAAGTCCAGCGAGTTAATTAGAGTACTTATATCACGTGACTATTGTCCTTAATTTGATGTAAATGTCTATGCAACAAAGTCAAAATGATTTTTGTGTAAATGTCCGAAATGACATGAGGATGTCTAATCAATAATGTCCATAATGATATGCAAATGTCCAATAATCAGTGACCAGCATAACTATGTCTAAAACGTGACATAGCTGTCCACATAATAATGCCCAAAATGTGGCATAGCTATCCATGCAGCAATAATCTTTACGCAATAATCTTTAAGCAATAATCTTTAAGCAATAATCTTAAAGCCATGTATCAGGCTACATTAAGCACATAATAAATACGTCAGTCTAAACTCTAAGAATGTGCACGGCGCACACTGTGCATCAAAACCCCAATTTCTCAAGTCCATCACAACAACAACAACAAAAAAAAAACCTCACTCCATCAGCCTTAACTGTAGGGACAGAGAAGTCTTTTGTGGCCAACTCAGTACGACTGTCAACTGGCTGCGGAGGGTACAGAAGGTATTTACTTATAGGATCAACCAGTTAGAAGAAAGCCAGCGACAAAAAAAAAAGTAGAGAGATCGAATGGTTTTAATATTTTTATCCTTCTAATTCACCAAATAGTCGTAGGTGAATGGACGTATTGTGTGTCCGTCAAGTGGCAGGAGTAGTCTCGCGGTGTCAGATGGCAGTTTGAGCTGACAGACAAACAATCCAGCGGCTGACATCCAACACACGTGACCCCTTTTAGCTCCTGTCCTGGACCTCGATAAAAAAAAAAACTAACAGGGGCGGCTCAACCCACACACACACACACACACACACACACACAACATGTCGCGCCTTCCGCTAATCGTCCGAACATTAAAAAAAATACCCAAAAAAAAACTGAATATTTTCTTCCCATTCTTCTATTTACTGGCCAAGATATATTGATGGGAGACGTGTGTGTGTGGGGGGGGGGGAGAGTCACGCCTATGAACAAAGCGTTAGTCTCCCCCCCCGCACTATTCACCCGCACACACGCACGCACCCCTCTTACCCCCACCGCGGAGAAAAATGAAGCCCATTGAAGAGCCTATTTCACGGTCAGGGGTATAGTGAAATGGGGGTGGGGAAGGGGGGGCGGGTTTATAAATCCCTCTCCAGAAAATTTTTAATCCCCGCCATTGTATTAGAGGCGGCTCTCAACTGAATAGATTGTAGGGGTGTCATGTTATACCATCTTGGTCTGGGGGGGGGGGGGGATGCGGGGGTAAGGGCATTGGGGGGGGGGGGGTTAAGAGTTTTTTTTTTCTTTTCATTTTTTTTTCTTAACTCAAATCGCATTTTGAAATAACTCAAACGTGAGAGGAAATATTGAATGTCGGTGAGGATAAAAAAAAAGAAGAAAATCAGTCCCTGGGGGAACATGTGGGGGTTAAAGGTCAATCGCAGAGTTAAATGCAGATGTGTGTACGGATGTATGCATGATTGGTGTGAACAGACGGACGTATTGTGCAGTCCCGTTGATGGGTGGGACGACTGGCAAAATCCCAAAATCTTCGTTAAAATGTAAGTCTAATGAGTTTAAATCAAAGTCTAGTGAGTTTTAATGAAAGTCTAGTGAGGTTTACTGAAAGTCTAGTGAGGTTTATTGAACGTCTAGTGAGTTGTAATGAAAGTCTAGTGAGTTTTAATGAAAGTCTAGTGAGTTTTAATGAAAGTCTAGTGAGTTTTAATGAAAGTCTAGTGAGTTTTAATGAAAGTCTAGTGAGTTTTAATGAAAGTCCAGTGAGTTTTAATGAAAGTCTAGTGAGTTTTAATGAAAGTCCAGTGAGTTTTAATGAAAGTCTAGTGAGGTTTATTGAACGTCTAGTGAGTTTTAATGAAAGTCTAGTGAGTTTTAATGAAAGTCCAGTGAGTTTTAATGAAAGTCTAGTGAGTTTTAATGAAAGTCCAGTGAGTTTTAATGAAAGTCTAGTGAGGTTTATTGAACGTCTAGTGAGTTTTAATGAAAGTCTAGTGAGTAAAAGAATAAAAAGAACTCTTCTTGACACACTGGACTTCTGTGTGTGTGTGTGTGTGTGTGCTGTATTCTGTTGCAACTAAACAAGGCCGGTCATATATGTATTCCTTTTTTTTTTAAAATCCTCCTAGACTATCTTCAAGGCCAAAGCCTCTGACTTCTGAAAAACTGTGACAGACCTGACAGGAAGTGGACAATGACCTTATAAATAACAACTAGAAGTAAAAAAAAACAACAACAAAAGAAGTAGCTTAACTCACAGGGTTACAGTGTGTGTGTGTGAGAGAGAGTTTTATCGCGTGAGCTGGTCAGTTTGACCGCCTGGCTGACACCAGATTGTCACGTTATGACAGACGGGTCAAACACTGGTTCACGTGGGGCCAATTCGATGATTAGAGGGGGGGGGGATTTGGGGGTGTGGGGTGTGTTCAAGATTTGATCCATGTGTGAGGGCGAGACAATGGGCGGGCGCGAGGGGCGGGGAGGGGAGTGTTGGTTGTTCCTAAATACAAATGGTAGCAGACGTCAAAGATGTAATGGTAGTGTTGCCTAAAAATTTGGGACAAATTTCGTGGAAAACTTTAAAAAGTAGCGCACACATTTTTTTTGCCATTTTTAACTATATAAATATATTATTATATTTGCGCTCTTTTGGAAATAGTGAATTTTTCCTTCTGGTAGAATGTGGTTGATAAGTGAATACATTACCGGTAGTATAGTTTTATATAAGACAATGAAAAAAGAAAGCGTGAATCCTTACATTTTGAATTGCAGGTGAAGTAGATTCACTTGAAAATTAATGTAGCCCTTATCACGTGATCATTGGCTGTCTTAACGCTGGGGCATCCGGGCAGTTTGGCCTGAGGGTGATCTTAGTGTAAAAGGGGCGTAATGTCTACATAAAGAGTTATATGTCATTCTTCTCACTGGTTGTCATAAGCGTCCCCAAAAATGCTGATTTGGCCTGGAGTCCATTAGAGAGCCCCTTTTGTGTGAACTAAAACAAATGCTTTAGAAATTTGAGATTATAGTCAAATTTCAAACTTACAATACATTATACTTGTATATTTTTGTTACGTAAGTTGAGTTAGCCGGCTCCCTCATGTACAGACGGACATAAAACAATCAATCCAATATCCAACGTGACATACGACAATCAATGCAGTATTTTACGTTTCGCGCAACTATCAAATCAAATATCCAACGTGGCACATGACAATCAATGCAGTATTTTACGTTACGCGCAACTATCAAATCAAATATCCAACGTGGCACATGACAATCAATTCAATCTACAACGCGATATGTACTAAACAATCCAATAACTAACGTGACATACAACAGTCAATCCAATATCCAACATTCCGAAAGATTTCTCGTTCAGATCAAGGATCATAAAAATACTTTCAATTTTTTTTATGTCCCTTTTTTTTTTAATTTCTGCGTAGTCTGCCCCTTTAACTCCCCCCACCCCCTTTTCTCTCCCTTTACCTTAACGTATTATGTCCCCTGTAGCGGTTCTGTCTCCTTTCAGCAATGACCCATCACATTCACGGTATCAACGAACCATCTATACAAAACTCGTGATCCCGGCAACACACAAATTTTGAACCGTATGAAAACATAAAAAAACGAAAAACGAAAAACGTCTGACCCGTGGCGTGCAGGCGATAAAAAACGTAAATAATAATAAAATAAAAATAAAGGTGTCAGTGGCCCCCAGGGCGTGCCTGTTGTTCTCCCCCTGACCATCCCCTCCCCCCCCCCCACACACCGCCGCCATTTCACTCCCATCATTCTTTGAGAACGGAAGCTAGGGGGTAGGAATGATGTGCAAGAGAGAGAGAGAGAGGTGGGTGAGTGGGTGGGTTAACTAGTTTGACTGTAGTCCCAGCAATACTAGCGGGCCAAATGGAAGCACCTGAGGAAGCAAAAGGAACTTGTATAAATATAAATATATATATTCATTATACTGTGTTTGAGTCCATGTAATTTTTTTTACTCCGTACAAAAAAGGATAACGGTTTGTACCGAGTGTGCAAAGTGAACCCTCATCCACGAATCACCTAAACCCTCTCCCCCCCCCCCCCCACGACTTACCTAAACCCTCCCCCCTCCCCACGACTCACCCAAAGCTCATCCCTGAAAAATACAATTAGAGTTTTTAGTACAGATTGTAAAAAACAAAAACAACTGTGGGTGCACTTTCGAAATGGACACACGTTGTGGTCAGTTGCTAAACCAATGTTTGACACACACACCCACCCACACACACACACACACGGACACAGACACACACACGGACACACACACACACACACAGGGTTATCACAGACACACGTATATATATATATATATAGAGAGAGAGAGAGAGTGAGAGAGAGAGAGAGACAGAGAGAGAGAGAGAGAGAGAGAGAGACTGGTAGACATAAAGGTAAACAGATGAACCGCTTCCTTTCAAAGAAAAATCCAGCCAAGTAGACAGACAGGCAAATAGAAAGACAACTATATATATATATATCTATATATATATATATATATATATATATATATATATAGAGAGAGAGAGAGAGAGAGAGAGAGAGAGAGAGATAGATAGATAGATAGATAGATAGATAGATAGATAGATAGATAGATAGATAGATAGATAGATAGATAGATAGATAGATAGATAGATAGATAGATAGATAGATAGATAGATAGATAGATAGATGGATAGATAGATAGATAGATAGATAGATAGATAGATAGATAGACGGGTGCCCAGCGGTTTCATTGATGTAAATGACGTCATCAATAATCAATCAAACGCATGCTGTATGAGTGTATCGACCTCCTTAACGTCTATTTATTCAACAAAAACTTGTTTTGTTTGTGTTTAAAACAAGTTTACTTACTTTTTAGAACGTTCGATAATTCCTCGGACCCCCCCCCCATCTCCACCAGTACCGTATCTATTGTGATTCTGAAACAATAGTGCTGACAATACACACTGGTCTGTCGGCTCTTTATGTGGTGCGATTAATTAGGTCACTTTTAATGTGTGTGTTAATCGGTTAATGAGTGGCAGTGTGATGTCTGGACTCTATCAGTCCTCCAACATGTCTGCACACACTCTCAGACACAGAGCCCCTTTTAGTATTTACTCCTTTGTCGCAACCACCTAGCATGGCGGAGAGAGATATCAAGTCAATTTTAAACGTTTTTTATGTAAAACAAAGAATTTTCAAAAACGACGAAGATGTATTTCATTCATTACGTAAATTATGTGTTCTTAAGTGAATGACACCTTGAACTACAACAGAAAAAAATGCCTGATATTAAAAACAATAACCCAATAGAACATGGCCGTTATTTTTATTCAGGAGTCAACTGTGCCCCCCTCCCCCTATAAAGTCCTAAAACAACCCTGCCAACCTATGGGCCATATAAGAGATTTGCAGGCAGTCAGGCCAACTGGCAGAAAGAATGACTATACTAAACAGGCAGACTGAAGGGATAACGACAGACAGGCGGAAAGACAGATAAAAATACACAGACTATTTTTATAGCGTGTGTCTGATACATTATGTCAGTTTGAATATTATTTTGAACACTTGTACTCTTCAAGTCTAAATAGTATTTTATTTCATACAAGAAACAAGGGGACTGTACCACCCCATTACAATCACAAACATATCTCAGACAACCGCAGTGAACTCCCTTTATTCTTTTTTTTTTGGTTATGTACCCGGACGGGTGTATTTGATGTACGCGCAGGTCTGTACAAACATGGCTACCAATGAATGGTGCGAGACCCTTTTGATGTGCACATTCATACAGTAGAGATAGTAGAATGATCCACTATTTCAGCTGTGATTTATTACATCTTTATATATATATATATATATATATATATATATATATATATATATATATATATTCTTAAATGTCAGGTAAGCCGATAACCATGTTTATGTTAATCAATACATTTACTGTATCAAATAACTCGCTTTGAAAATATCTTTCATTGAAAGACTGGCTTTATGTTGTTGTGGTTTGTTTTTTTTTAATGTTGACGAGAAATGCAATGGCGTCGTCATGGAATGAGGGGTGGGGGTGTGTGTGTGCGGGAAGGCGTTGGGTGCGTCGGGAGTGTGGAGGACCCTACAGCTATTTGGATGTGCGAGGGAGGGGGGGCCTCGAGCTGTTAATGACGTCACTGCAAAAAAAATATTTTAAATTGCGCTACCGAGACAAGATGATGAGCCAGAAAAAGAAACCATGGCTTTAGCCCTGACATTCGTAGCGACATCCAAATGTCATGTAAATAGACTTGAGCCAAGACTGACATACGGCTGCAGCTGTCTGGGTTGTTGGTGTTTTATTTTTTGTTGTGTTGTCTACTGTGGTCACGAATTAGTTTTAGTATGGCCTGTAAAAGTGAATACCGTGAGATGCGGCTGTAGAGCGAGCTCTATGGATGGGGGGGGAAGGGGGGGGGCGGGGAGACGACTGTAAACTGTCAGGGTGTGGGGCCACACTGATGTGCTATTTGTGGTTTTTTTTTATTTTGTTTGGCAAATATCAATAAATCAATGGCTATTGGATTCGACAAAATATAAAGTTTGTGTGTGTGTGTGACGTGTGTGTGTGTGTATATGAGTGTTAGACACTGACATCCTCACCCCCACCCCGCCAGTATTCCCATATCCTCCACTTTCTTTATGTTAACTTCCTTGACTCATTAATGAAGCGATTATTCCCTCCCCACCAACTACCTATCCCTATCGCCGAGGTTCCACATATCCATCTGTAAAACCAACACTACAAATATTTATTGTGCACTAATGTCATCGTTTGTCCTGTCTGAAGTGCCGCTTTCATTTCTCCGCCCACATTCCCACCCTCCACTTGACATGTTTCCTTTATTAATTTTAATGCTCTCCACTCCCCGAGAACAAACCCCCACTTTCGTCACTCTACCTCTCCCCTCCCTCCCTCCCTCCACTCCCCCCGCTCCCCTTCTTCCCGGCCCGATCAGTTCCCCGATTCATTATCTTTAAAGGCAAAAATAAATAAACTAGAAGTTTGTGTTTGATTTTTTATTTTTACCCTAGTGCCCGACTTAAATTATTAAGTAGAGGGCGCAGGAAGAGGTTGAGAACCCATATAGACCACTGTCCATTTTGAGTAAAGTGACCGGCTGGTTGCAGCCAGTGCATATTAGCCCTTGGTGCTCATTGCGAGCCTTGATGAGCTTTAAACAT
>JAGDYQ010000039.1:4050319-4060319 GCA_021962125.1 Bulinus truncatus
GTCAATATAAGGACTAGATGCCTCTGTGGTCAATATAAGGACTAGATGCCTCTGTGGTCAATATAACGACTAGATGCCTCTGTGGTCAATATAAAGACTAGATGCCACAGTGGTCAATATAAGGACTACATGCCTCTGTGGTCAATATAAGGACTAGATGCCACAGTGGTCAATATAAGGACTACATGCCACAGTGGTCAATATGAGGACTACATGCCTCTGTGGTCAATATAAGGATTACATGCCACAGTGGTCAATATAAGGACTAGATGCCACAGTGGTCAATATAAGGACTACATGCCTCTGTGGTCAATATAAGGACTACATGCCACAGTGGTCAATATAAGGACTACATGCCTCTGTGGTCAATATAAGGACTACATGCCACAGTGGTCAATATACGGACTACATGCCTCTGTGGTCAATATAAGGACTAGATGCCACAGTGGTCAATATAAAGACTACATGCCTCTGTGGTCAATATAAGGACTAGATGCCACAGTGGTCAATATAAGGACTACATGCCACAGTGGTCAATATAAGGACTACATGCCTCTGTGGTCAATATAAGGACTACATGCCGCAGTGGTCAATATAAGGACTACATGCCTCTGTGGTCAATATAAGGACTACATGCTACAGTGGTCAATATACGGACTACATGCCTCTGTGGTCAATATACGGACTACATGCCTCTGTGGTCAATA
Organism: Bulinus truncatus; assembly: GCA_021962125.1. Classification (NCBI taxonomy): domain Eukaryota; kingdom Metazoa; phylum Mollusca; class Gastropoda; family Planorbidae; genus Bulinus; species Bulinus truncatus. Next base: position 4,051,027 of record JAGDYQ010000039.1, read on the forward strand.
TAAGGACTACATGCCACAGTGGTCAATATAAGGACTACTTGCCACCTCCCGAAATCGAAATTAAAAAAAAAAACTAAATCAAGTTTTGCATTTTTTTTTCTGCCGGTTGTGCGTTGGTAGGCCCGTCTAGAGCAGGTTGCTATCCGAGGACATGTCCTGGACCCCCTTGCCATAAGGACCATATTCGAACAAAGTCATCTCTTTAAAAAAACTACCTAAATATTGGCGCGATGGGGGTTTTAGACTAGAGGGCGTCAAATGTCACAGCCAAGACTGCAATGATCAGTGGATGCATCCACCAAGAATGTCACAGGCAACCGGCATCGATAATGATTAGCACCTACAATTTGAACTCACTAATTTTTCGCCAGTTTACCAGTCGCCACTCCACATGTTCACCGCAGAATTTCACAGTTTTTTGAGAACCACTGAAATGAAGACAAAATGAAATGCTTCGAATAATAAATACTTTTTTTAGTTCAAAGGAAAGAACCGCCGGAAAAAAAAAAACAACAACGTCCGACGGCCAGCTTTGTCTATTACCATGTAACACGTCCGATGGCTATCCCTTTCTGTTACAATGTAAAAAGGTAATAAGTCACGGTGTAACACAACATACATGTTACAGAATCAAAGAGATTCTCTGCGGATGTATCACCTGTAACAATCACCTGGCTGGACTCACTTTTATGGACATTCCTACTTCCCTGCGCCCGCCCCCCCTCCCTCCCCCCTTTTGTATTGTACTTTGGCGTTTGAAGTTTTTATGACCCCCCCCCACCCCCCATCCCCCACCCCTTCCCCTTCCTACTTGTTAGCTGGACCGCCACATGTGAAGTCTTAATGTGTCGTCATTAAATGCCTCATCTCGTAAACAACGTGACAGACAGACAGAGAGAAGGAGTGCAGACCGACATACATAGATAGCTGGGAGTGCGAGTGTGAATGGGAAAGAGGAGGGGTGGGTGGGGAGGGGGCACACAGACCAGTTGGACAGTAAAAGACAAAGATGAAAGTAAAACGAACAGAGTCAAGTTCAAAAAAAATATAAAGAAAGTATTTTGGATTAACGATGCTAATATGAATCAAGTTTGATAAAATTTCTTACACAGTGTCTTTATAGTGGGTGGTCAGTCTTTATAAACAATGTCCAAGTTTCTTGTTCTAATCCCTTTCACGCGCCACCACCCCAAACCCCCCCCCCACCCCGACGCCCCCACCCCGCTGTGTCTAAATGACTCAAATGCCTCATTTATGACCATTTCACATTACTGATGACGAGTTCGATTATCGATCACCTAATAATTTTTTTTTGATCAGCGCCTTGCGGTTATATTTCAAATATAACAGTGATTGGATTACCGAATCGATCGATCCTAAACTAAGATTATAATCAATCGATCGATTGTAAGAAACAATCAGCCAAATCTTAAAAGTAGAATTGCCCCCCATGAACAAAAAAAAAGATTATTATAATAAAAATAAAATTGTGTTATTGGAAAATGAAATATATAGGCCTACACGTCTACTGGGCTTACCTCCCTCCCCGCGCCTCTGTTTCATTCTTTCTTTTTCTCTCTCTCTCTCTCTCTATCTCTCCCTTTTTTCTTTCTTTCTCTGTCTTTCTTCGAGTTAGTCTGTGTATTTTCGCTCTGAATCTCCCCTGCTGTCGCAGCTCTGAAGAGGCAACAGATGGCCATTTGGTCAAATTCTCGGGAAACGGCCACTGTTCAACTCCCCCCCCCCTCACCCTCCTGTCGTCTACCAATCACCCCCCCCCTTCCTCTCACATCACGGGTCAAAATGACATTCTGGTGTAGCTCGAGCGAGTGATTAATTTAAGTCTCGTGTTCAACCGCCGAGTTGTCTACCTTGACACCCCATAGGGTCAAGATCGAGGAGTTGCGTCCCTTGGGGAAATGAAGGAACCCCCATTTCAACATGCTGAGGCAGAAACAGGAACATGTACTCTCGCCAACTTGGTCCCATGATGGACAGTGACCATACCAAAGGACCAAAGGTCACAGAGATCAAATGAACTTTATTTTTTTCTTCTCCTAAAGTGATACCGTATTTACATAATAGACCTATGGTGCTCTTCCTAATCATTTTTTTTAAATTTATAATTTTCATGGGATTCCCAGTTTTCGATAAATGCAGCTGAATGACCGTTCATATGGATAAGACAACAAGGCTGCTGCCTGGTGATGACACCCGTGCTGAGGGGAAGCCCCTATTGAAACGACTTATTTTGCCAGTCACACGTATTGGCAATCTGAGCACTTGTCGGGGGGGGGGGGCACACCGGCTATACTTATTTGATGGTTAGGAAAAGGCCATCAAAGTTATCGGCAGTTTTTCAAACATTATTAGGTCGTAGCATTTGCAATCGGCGCCCTTAACAGTATTTACGCTTTATGCCTCATACATGTACCTGTGCTTAGGACCCTCCCATGTATCCCCCTCCCGCGTTCTTACATGTATCTTTGCTTATGGCAACCAGAAACATAATTACATCTATGCGCATGGGCGTATTCATGGGTGGGGGGGGCAAGGGGGGCATTATCTCCCCCCCTTACATTTAAAAAAAAAATGTCATAAAGTTGTTATTTGCCCCCCCCCCTTGGAAAATTTTTGCCCCCCCCCCGGAAAAATTCCTAGCGACGTCCATGTCTATGCGATCTAGTACTGCTTTTTGATTGGCTGGTATTTTTTAAAATGTTTTCTCTTCTATTATCTTGTAGTTAATCCGTTAATTTAACCGTATAACACACAAAATTAAATGAAAACTTTTGTAGTTTCCCCGCCCTTTTTTTTCATACCAGAAGAGGAGGAGGGGGGGAGTAAGTGTGCTGTACTGTACAGCCCATCACAAGTCTGGACTTTCATAAATGGTCAAGTGACTATAAAAGGGCTATTGCTGGACATCTGAAATTGCATTTGCCCCCTCCCCCCCCCAGCCCACCAGTCTATCCTGGAAAAGTAGGATATATATATAGCTTTGAGTAAAAAAAAAACAATGAACTAATTCATTCAAAGTCGACGCCTTTGAATTATCCACTGGCTCCCTCCCAATTAGTCTACGCCACAGACGACAACAAACCACCGTGGCAGTAAGTCTGTCGATAAACCAACCAATCATATTATTTCTTCGAAATATTTTTTTTCAATGACCTTGGGTTATCATCTCAGACATATTCAGTAGTTTGGCAACCAATCAAACTGTTCGGTCGTTAATTTAATAAATAAATAAATCAACCCAACTATCAACAAGTCCGTCATCACCAAAAAAAAAAAACAGCAGACGGTAAACAACAACGGAATATCACGTGACATATGTCATCCAGCTTGTTAATATTGCTGTTGTTTCTACTGACTGGAAGAGAGGAATGGGAAGGGGGGGGGTAGGGGGTGTTTATGGTCGGGTCACGTGACTCTAGTTAAAATATTTCAACATTTTAAAACGTTCCACGTGTAAATTTGAGTAATGACCGGAAGCAGCGGTCAGCGGGAGCGGCGGTCACACACAAACTCGAGACTACGTAGCAACAAATTCTCACCATCTCCAGCTATCACTACACACACACACACACACATACACACAGCGTGCACACACACACATACACAGATTTCACTCAAAATCTGTCACTAATAAGTCATGAATCTGAGGCCAATGGTGTTCGATTGCGGGTCAAAATGTCCCGTCAAAAGGACATGACAATTTCCCTTTTTGTGTCTGTGTGTTTATGACAGTTTTTTTAGCGGATGTTTTCACGGATCATTTGAGATCTCCGGACATTCCCGGAATTCCACGAGCTACTAATTAAGTAGTGCAAATATTTCCAATCAAGTGGTCAAGTCTTGTCTGAATGAGTTACTCCTAGTGGGTCAACTGAGACACACCATTGAAAAAAGATTTTTTTTTTACTCCACGTTCTTTTTTTTTTTTAATCTTTTGTAAATATTTCCTTTACTTCTGCTCACATACGTCATTATTTTCCCGCTGCAATGCAATACAATGATGACGTCACATATTGTAATTAATGGCGTCTATAACAGACGTGATACAAGCTCATTGTATTGTAGGATCTTAACACAAATATCAAATCAAGTTCAAAACTGGGTAGATTAATGTACATTTTTGTGGCAACTAAAAAAAAAACTCTTGACTGTTTATTTTTCAGAGTTTTTAAATATTATGTGTTATGATTACAGACAGAATTATTAAGAAAAAGTCAGACTTACCAACAGACAGACAGACAAACAGATAGATAGATAGATAGATCCAAGCATACCATCAACTGAATCAAATGACACAGTTTGTAAATATTTCAATTTCCTGACCATTTTTACTCCAACAACGTTTACAAACAAACACTGCATTGCTCAAACCCAATTTGCAGCTGTAAGTAAAAACAAAATGTTTGTCTTGAGCTTTGTTATTTTACTTCGCCCCCCACTCCCATCCCCCACCCCTCTGTTATATTCTCCCCACCATCAGACTTCCTATTCTCCCCTCCCCCACCCTACTCCATTCTCACCCTAAATTTTTGTTTTCTATTTCCACTATTGTTTTTTTTTGTCGAAAACCTGCCTGTCAATAAATACCTTGATGTCTACAACACTGGGGGTCAATGTATAGGGAAAAGTAAACAAAATCCAGTCCTACAGTTTATATATATATACTAGTTGCAAGTACCCGGCTTTGCCCGGGATTAAAAAAAAGGTTTTCTGTTTACCTTCTGTTTTCTCCCTACACCCTCTCTCCCTTCCTCTCTCTCCCTCCCTGCCCCCTCTTTCTCTTTATCTCTTCCACCCATTTCTCCCATCCTCTCCCTCTCTCCCTCCCTAACCCCCTCTCTCCCTCCTTTCTCCCTCCCTCCCCTTTCCACCTCTCCCTCTCCCTACCCCCTCTCTCCCCCTTCCTCCCTCCCTCATTCCCTCCCTCTCCCTCCCTGCCCCCTCACTCTTTATCTCCCTCCCTCCCTCTCTCCCACCCTCTCTCTCCCTCCCTCCCCCCTCTCTCCCTCCCTTCCTTTCTCTCCCTCTCCCCCTTCTCCCTCTCCCCCTGCTCCCTTCCATCTCCCTCTCTCCCCCTCCTTTTCTCCCCCCTGTCCACCCCCTCCCTCCTCTCTCCCCCTCCCTCCCTCCTACCCTCCTTTCCTCTCTCTCCCCCCTGCCCCCCCTCTCTCTCTTTATCTCTCTCTCTTTATCTCTCTCCCTCCCCCCCTCTCTCTCTCTCTCTATATATATATATATATATATATATATATAGTTATATATATATATATATATATATATATATATATATATATATATATATACTTATTATTATGGCTTCACACTTCTTCTAAAATCCTTCTTAATTCCTTTACCTTCCTCAAACTGTACAAATCAGAGAGCATGAAAAAACAACAATTCTTTGCATCACAAAGGCACAATACAGCACCAGCGCGCAAGTTCTATTCGATCATCGGGAAATGACGTCACAGAGGAATTTTATTTATGGCGCCGTCGAGATTACTTTAATATAGTAAAATACTAAAATAAAAAAAAATTAATTACAATTAAACTACCCATCGAGATGAAACGAAACCTGTCCTATAACCTTCCCCATGTAATTATGTGTATGTGTAACAAATTTCACGTTATTTGTTTGTCTGGATCTTGAGTTATAAGGGAACAGACAGACAGACAGACAGACAGACAGACAGACATACATACATACAGACAGACAGACAGACAGACAACAAATGCGTCTTATAAGTATAGAGATATTATATATATATATATATATATATATATATATATATATAATACATATATATATATATGTTACGGCCAATGTTTGCTAATCGGCCAATTGAAGCTATTGGCCGAAAAACAGCTATTGGCCGACTAGCAGCTATTAGTTGTATTATCTATATACATATAGGCTATATATATATATATATATATATATATATATATATATATATATATACCCATATATAAGGTGGGCCAATAAAAGTGAGAACATCATATAACATTCAAATTATTTAAAAATAAAAAAAATTGTCATATTAAAATCCAAAATATTGCCCGGAAATTGTCGTACTAATGACGTCATATATCTAAACGGGCAAGTAAATGAGTTAGCAATCATCATATATAATAATACTCATTTCCAGTGTGCGTTAAATCGAAAGTAAAGAATTAATACAACAGTATTCCAGTTTAAAATACAACCATGAAAAAAATCGGATCTGCCCGGGTCCGGTGTACAGCTCAACCCGCCGTTCAAGCATAAGGGGATATAACTCTATGCAAAGGTTTTGCAGGGTACAGGTAGTTTAAGATATTATGCATACAGCTAAACAAACTTTGATACTTTCTACGCAATATTCTCATTTTTTTTGGCCCACCCTGTATATGTATGCCGCTAATAATAACTTACCGGCAAGATATACTTTAAAGTATTTGCTGTGCTCGTTAAACAATATCACAGTATCAGCATCGGCCTTGCAATCGGCCATGAAGGCGCCATTATTGGAGTCATTTTCGCATGGCTCCGTTTGGAGCCCATTTCCCCGTTGCTCCCAAAGAAATATTTATTTTTAAATCTTTCCTTTTTTTTTCAGAGCTAGATTTCACTGACATTAAGACATCTCGATTCACCAATGTCTATGTTTGGTTTGTTGTCTCCCTCTCTTTCCTGGCTCGATGGGAGTCACGTGACGTCACTCTGTCTCTGCTAACATTGGAGACCCTACGGCACTTCGGTTACATTTGTGTGTATGTGTGTGTGTGTGTGTGTGTAATTTAACGGGCTTGATTATTATTATTAAACTTCTTTTGTTATAAAATATAGATGAATAAACAATGGCTCGGCCCTTGTATCTTTTTGTTTTTACCAAGATATAAATAAAATCGAGATGCGGCTCTCAGTGACCTCAAGTGGCGGCCTCCCCATGACGTATGACTTTATGTCAGTCTGACCTCATCATAACCGACGACAGCGACCTTAATTTGTTAGTAGTGAGTACAGTAAAGGTTGTAAACAGTAATTGAGTATTTGTACTGTGTGTGTGTGTGTGTGTGTGTGTTGGGAGGGGGGGCACAACTATGTGGGAGTGGCTGGGGGAGGGGCCGAGATAAGTCATTTTATTTATTCTGAATCAATTTCCGTGTAGGCACCACGGGAGACATACAGGGGACTTGAGCCATGACCTGTAAAATTTTCTAGGTCCTCACCGGAGATCTAACCGGGTAACATTCAGATCGACAGTCGAGTGTTTTACCACACGACCATCCCTGAGTTTCTGTTTGCGGCCCTGCACGGGGCAGGAGTGCTTTTTCACCACAGTCAATACGCACGGTCTGTCCAGAGCAGTAACCCCGAAAACCTCAACGGCCCCATTCACCAGCACCGTACTCAGCGTGATACGCTCCTACTATAGTCCCATACACTAAACAGTCTATTTAGGTTAATAAGCCCACTGTTTACTACACTCCAATACACTAACGATCTATCCGTAGTGAAACCCTTCTGTTCAAAGTCATATTCCAAAATAACCTACAAATTCCCAGCACAGAGAAGATATTGGAAGCTTTTTTTTGTGGGGGAAAACTCCCGGCAAACAACCGCTTGACTGAGTCAATAATTGTACTCGCTCCATGCAGTCATACGAGGGCTCTCGGATCGATACCTTATTTTTTTTTTCTCTTAATACGAAAGCGGTAAATCTTGCTCGGAGATCGCGTCTCCGGATAAATATAATATCGATACTTGCAGCGATGTGAGTGAGAAAGCGGAAGGGAGAGGCGCAGGGAGAGGTTGGGGGGGGCGCCGGTGGTGTCTGGAGGAGGGAGGGTGATTGTGTGTACGCCATGTCGTTGAGAGGATGTGAATGAATTTAATACTGGCGTGGTTGTCTGGGCATGCATATAAATATAATCAAAGCTGGGCAGGCCCCCCTCTCTATTCACTGGAAGGCATCTGTACTGTTCTAAAGGGCCTCCAGTGCCGAATCTGGGGATGTGGGGGCCCGGGCGGGGGGAGGTCTCTTTGGGGGCCCCTGCATTTTGACATTCGACACCATGACATGAGATAATGTACTTAACATTTGAATTGGGACTTGACATTTGTCAACTGATTGGCATTGTCAGCTTTTTTACATTGTCATCTTTTTTTTTACACTTCCGGCTGTTTTACATTGTCAACTGTTTTACATTGTCAACTGTTTTACATTGTCAACGGTTTAACATTGCATTTTGTTTTTTTGTTTGAATGAAGAAAAACATTCTGAACAGTTAATATAAATGTACTGAAAGTTGTCGCTCATTCACTGCCAGGCAGGATACGATTGGAGTTCAAATCCCTCTGCCACAAGTAGCCCATTGATCTTTCTACCGATAGCCATTGGTCCCACATTCACACCAGAAACTCTATACCGAATATTTTATGTTACCAATTTTCTTTTACTCTTCGACATACTTACAGGTTATGTCTATCTATTCAATTTTCATTAGAACGGCAATCCCAATCGACAGTACAAAGGTCACATCATCCTTGACCAACTGGACATAGGCTCACAACAAATATCACTTCTGGACTCGTCACATAAAGTGTCATTCAGGATGCTATAGAACTGGAGACTGCAGAGAGTACAGCTGCCAGTATAACTGCCTGGTATACTTGCTGGTGTTGTTGTTTTGGGGACATTTCCCTTCCACTTAATACAAAGAAGATTTAGGGGAAGTTTGTGCGTGTGTGTGTTTGTGTAGGGGGAGGGGCTAATAGCATCCCTCCCCTACCCAGGGCTATCAAGGTCTTCCGGTTTACCAGCACCTACATCCCCGGGGAGAAAAGTGAAATGGTAAAAGTTTTGATTTTTATTTTGTCTTAGAGTGAGTGTGTGTCTGTGTGTGTGTGTGTGTGGGGGGGGTGATACATAAGAGAAAGGGAAGACGTGTTGGGACAGATGCCCGGGGGGGGGGGGTATATCTACATGTTAAATGAATTAATAGAGGAACAAACGCATGTATTTATTTTTACCTGGAAAGAAGAAGAAGGGGGGAAAAAAAAGAAGTATTTCCTGGTTCTTTAACTCCACCCACCCCACCACGCCCATTTTTTTTTTACTGACGTCACTTCCAGCATGCAAAGGGGAAAGATAAAAAACAAACTCTGTGTTTAAATAAACTCTTCCCCCCCCTCCCCCTTTTAAAAGTAAACAAGATGGAGAGAGGGAGAGTTCGAGAAATAGAAAGAAGATTAAAAAGAAAACGAATAACCTTAGTCCTGTGGGGTG
>JAGDYQ010000039.1:4065319-4081249 GCA_021962125.1 Bulinus truncatus
TAACTAACTGACAATAACAATGACCAACTGACAATAACAATAACTAACTGACAATAACAATGACCAACTGACAATAACAATAAATAACTGACAATAATAATGACCAACTGACCATAACAATAACTGACAATAACAATAAATAACTGACAATAGCATTGACCAACTGACAATAACAATAACTGACAATAACAATAACTGACAATAACAGTAACTGACAATGACAATAACTAACTGACAATAACAATGACCAACTGACAATAACAATTACTGACAATAACAATAACTAACTGACAATAACAATGACCAACTGACAATAACAAAATGACCAACTGACAATAACAATGACTAACTGACAAGAACAATGACTAGGTGAATAACACACAGCTCTTGATATCTTCGTATAGAACTATCGCAGTGAGTTACGTAATATGCAACATAATGGCGGATGTCGTGAGCAGAGCCATAGCTAGCTATTGTAACGCCCTGGGGGGAGTTTCATTTCGTCGGCGCCCTTCTCCCAATCTGAAAAGTGAAAAAAAAAACAAACATTTGACAGCGCTTTTTTCTTATTCCGGTGCCATGTGCGGCTGTGAAACCCGCCGTACCTTTCCTACGCCCATGGTCGTGAGTTCGAGTCTTGGAACTACCATCCACCACGAAGATGTCTCACAGACTATGAACCCCCGACCACCGGACGTTTGATTCCATGTTCATTAAGTCACGGGTCGTGTATTCCTCTCATGTATTATAAATGTATGTAACATTGACCGCGTCTGGAATTACAGAAGCGTACTTGGGGATGGGGGGAGGGTCCAAATTTGAAAGCCCCCCCCCGGGCCCCAGCTTGAGGGGCGGCCCTAAAAATTTTTTTTTCTTAAAATATTAAGTACGTTATCTCATGTCATGGTGTCGAATGTCGAAATGCAGAGGCCCCCAAAGAGGCCAAAGTCCCCTCCCGGGCCCTTAAGTCCCTAGGTTTGGCACTGTCTGGAAATGAGTACATTAAAAAACAAGCAATTAAGCCTGTTCCATTCTGGACACAGGACGTGTTAGCGCATTTTCAGGTTATGTATCAGTACGTTTGTTATCTTTCAGTAAATATTTGTAAATTTTGGAAATGTTTATAAATTCAATTGTGTAATGCATATATCTGAAAAAAGATATTAAAAGAACAAGTAAGTCATGTTGAATAACTGTTACAAAAATAAATAATGATTACGCCCCTTTGATTAGCTTTTATTATTTATATTTAAAATATAAGCAAAACGGTACATAACAAACTCTTATATTTTGGCCCTGAGAGGTCAAATCGCGAAATGGACTTTTGATGTACACTTGGCAGGCCAAGACCTACACAATGATATATACATCATGGGTCTAGGACTTATGGTTGCTGAGATATAGGGCGGTCCATTATTAATATAGCTTATACAGTAAAAAACGGTACTTTATAAGGCCCCTTTTACGGCCCTGAGAGGTCAGATCGCGAAATGGAAAAAAGTCATTTCTTGGCAGGCCAAGACCTACAAAATGATATATACATCATGGGTCTAGGACTTATGGTTGCTGAGATATAGGGCGGTCCATTATTAATATAGCTTATATAGTAAAAAACGGTACTTTATAAGGCCCCTTTTACGGCCCTGAGAGGTCAGATCGCGAAATGGAAAAGAGCTATTTCTTGGCAGGCCAAGACCTACAAAATTATATATACATCATGGGTCTAGGACTTATGGTTGTTGAGATCTAGGGTGATGACAGACAGACAGACAGACAGACAGACAAAACGGGGACAATAGAGCATTTTTTTTCGAAAATGCTCTAAAAACCAAGCATCAGTAAATAAACTGAGCTTGGTAGATGAAGAAACTATTACTGCTACACACGTGAGAAAGAGGAATGAGATGGACGAACACATATTCACAGCATCTACAACAGGAGGTTGACAAACTTTGAAACCGCGGGCTACAGCGGGCTATTAAATTTGTCTGGAGGGTCTAATAGATTAACTGAGCTGTTTGATTGAACCAGTGGAGGAGAGCAGAGCGCGGAACGCATCCAAGAGCCTGATAAGCGGTTAACTTGGCCCTAGAATTTAGACTGTGCTATACAAATAATGTTCAAACGGATTGTGTTCTTTAGTCATTTAAAAAAAAAATAATGTAAATGAAGACAGAAATAGCCCCGTCACACTACATCAGGTATTTCATTTGTTAAGCCTGGATAAAAAAAAAACACACACGCACAACAACAGAACAAACAAAAATTTTGATTTACAAACTGCATAGTGGCTAAGTATAGCGTAGGAAGAACAGATAAAATAAACATGGAAATGTAAACACAGATACGGGTGTCATGCGCAGTCTGTGTGTCTGTCTGTGTGAGTGTCTGTCTGTGTGAGTGTCTGTCTGTGTGAGTGTCGGTCTGTGTAAGTATCTGTCTGTGTGAGTATTTTTATGTGTCAGTGTATGTCTGTGTGAGTATCTGTCTGTGTGATTGTCTGTCTGTGTAAATATCTATCTGTGTGAGTGTCTGTCTGTGTAAGTGTCTGTCTGTCTAAGTGTCTGTCTGTGTGAGTGTCTGTCTGTGTAAGTGTCGGTCTGTGTGAGTGTCTGTCTGTCTGTCTGTATGAGTGTCTGTCTGTGTAAGTGTCGGTCTGTGTGAGTGTCTGTCTGTGTGAGTTTCTGTTTGTGTAAGTGTATATCTGTGTCAGTGTCTGACCTGTATGTTTGTCTCTCTGAGTTGTATGTCTGTGTACGTACCTGTCTGTGTTTCTATCTGTCTGTGTCTATCCATGAGAGCTAACGTCATGTGACTCTAATAACAATAAACTCTGGTACATACAACAAGCTGCTAGCGCTATCCGAGGCTATTTATAAAATAAATATTGCATGACCAAAGGCTAGTGTTACACAGGGGCGAATGTCTCCGTGTGTGTATGTATGTTTATTTCCTTGTATGTGTTCATAAATGTGTTTACGTTCATATGTTTAAATCTGTGTACATTACTGTACATGTTAACGTATGCGTTTTAAGTGTATGCGTGTGTATACGGACGAGAAGAAGGGGTGGGGGGAATAGGAGTGAAAGACGGAAAAAAAGACAGTTTAAAGAGTAGATGGGAGAGAAAGCAATGTCTTGGGGGAGTGAAGTCAGCCAATGAAAGTGTGTGTGTATGTGTGTTGTAAGTTTCTTGCGCACTGGCGTGTGCTATGTGGCCTTAAAATATTTCTGTATGTACATCAGTGCCGCTCTCCGCACTTTTGGGGCCCTATATAGATACCTGGGGCCCTAGACAGAGACCTGGGGGCCCTAGAAATAGACTTGGGATGCCTAGGCATAAGTGTTTAACGGAGGTCTTTTAACAATAGATTTAACAGACAGTATTACTGGGAGGGGGTGCCTTTGGCAGTGTGTGGGTGGGGGTCTAGTTTGCCCATCCAGAAGAACGACCCTGGTGCAAGTTATGTTCTGTATGTACTCACCGTGTCAAGGTGTCGGTTTGATTATGAGCATACACACGTGACTGGTTCAACCAACCGTGATTTAAGATTTTGTTTTCGCTCATGTATTTATAAAAAAAATGTATGTATGTATGTATGTATGTATGTATGTATGTATGTATGTATGTATGTATGTATGTATGTATGTATGTATGTATGTATGTATGTATGTATGTATGTATGTATGTATGCATGTATGTATGTATGTATGTATGTATGTATGCATGTATGTATGTATGTATGTATGTATGCATGTATGTATGTATGTATGCATGTATGCATGTATGCATGTATGCATGTATGCATGTATGTATGTATGTATGTATGTATGTATGTATGCGCTTATATCATTTTAGGGTTTACGTGTATCGCTGACATGTTTTTACGTGTTTTTGTATTATGTGTGTGTGAGAGTAAATGTCTTTAGCTCGCCTGGTTGTACTTGTGTGTTCATCCGTATGTGGGTTTTATGCCACGTCTGGGCGATTTCTCTCATAAATTGCACAGATCTTACATCACGAAAGGCGAATATGACTAAATGCTAAATTTACTCACATATTCCCTTTGCGACGTACAAATCTAGTCACGTGACATCCAACTACAAATCGAGCCTCTAAATCTGACAGTACAAGCCGTCACTTAAATTTAGTCAAACCAAACTTATTGCACAAATCCAAGGAGTATGCTAACATTATTTAATCGTGCGCCCAGGCCCGTAGCGTGCAGGGGGGCCTGGGGGGGCCGAACTTCCCCCCCCCTGCATTTTGTCTGGCCCCCCTCTGCTTGTTTGCTCTACTAAGTAACATTTATTTCCTGCCCCCCCCCCCCACTATTGGCCTAGCTCCTGCTGTATAATGCCTGGCCCCTGCTGTATAATTTTCACGTTACGGGGCTCCGTGCGCCACACTTTGTTCTTACATACGACTGAACCATAAGAGGGATTGGAACAAGACGAAATGGATGGAATATATTTATGATGAAACAGTCATGTAAATGTCAGCGACTGAACGCCATAGCATAGAAGGTCTTTGTAACGGGATTCATCAAACAGCTGAATGGGACGTAGATGGACCACGATCCGCAGTTAGCCCTTCCCCGGAGGGGGTGGGTGGGTGGGGGTGTAGACTAAGGTTGGTAGAGAGACCCTGTGCTAAAAAATGACATAAACAAAGGGTGTATTTTTTTTTCTTACTGGCGCCCCTTAATGCTTGGGGGATACGGCGCCCCCCCCCCCATTATATCCGCCCTTACCCAACCCCCACATCATAGGATCATAACTTTCAAAAACCAACTTTAGGGGGGTCGACCGTCCACCCAATGGTCATCTAAAAAGGTCGGGGTCCACCCCGCCTGGGAGCAGTACATGGGGCTATGGATGTATATGATACTACGGGCCGAGAGTTTACTTTTGATACAGGTAGCTGACAGCAACATTATATCGCCCCCCCCCCACCCCTCCCCTACTCTAGGTGCTGGGGGGGAGGGGGTGTTTTCTTAGTGGCCAACATTCCCACAACACATTAACAGTGAAAGAGAGTTATTGTTATTATTAATATTTGCTCTCATAGATAGACACAGACAGATAGAAACACAGACAGACACTGACATAGACAGATAGAAACACAGATATATAACTCAGAGAGAGACAAATATACAGCCTAGAAAAAAAAATTGAAAGTAGTTTCAATTGTAAACCTTTCAAAACAGATTTAGGCCGACGAACTCGTTGACAGTCTGAGACTATCAATCAGGAGAGTGAGAGACAGACAGACAGAGAGAGAGAGAGAAAGACATTGAGAGAGAGAGAGAAAGACATTGAGAGAGAGAGAGAGAGAGAGAGAGAGAGAGAGAGAGAGAGAGTTTAGAAAGTAATTTCAATGTAATACCTTCTAAAAGTAAAGGTGTAGACGTGACAAGGTTACCCGCTAATTACCAGCTAGTCGATGGACTGTGACTGACTATCAGGTGAGAGAGAGAGAGAGAGACAGAGAGAGAGAGAGAGAGAGAGAAATAACTGTAACAAACTGACTGTCATTGTCATACCTGTCACATACAATCTCACCTGTTCAGGTACACTTTGGTTTCTGTGTTCCCGTTACTTGCCCCCCTTCCCATTCCTCCCAATGTTTCCTTACACAAACAAGTTCCCCCTCCCCCGCCCCCACCCCGGGGGTCTGTGTCACACACACAGCCTTGCTGCTCCCCATGGTCGTTTTTTAAATTGTCCCCCCCCCGTCCAGTGATAATTGTTTGTGTAAACCTTTTTCACGGAAAGATCAATATCCTAACGGCTAACGGATAATTAGTCTAAGGTCACACACACACACACACACACACACACACACACACACACACACATACATTCACGTTTACAATTAGACTTTTACCATTAACAAATAATCCCCCTCTCCAGTGGCGTAGCTAAGGAGGGGCGAGGGGGGGGGGGGTTGACCGCCCCGGGTGACAGCATATGGAGGGGGACACTATGTCACCTCCAACAAAATTCTTCAGCCAGGCTAAGGTGCGAAAATAGTCTGAAAATAGAATTGTGATAAAAACCCAACCAACACAGGAAATGAGACCGTTATGATGACGTCACATATTTCAAATTTGAATCTATCAACCGTCGAAAATATTGTCTGAGCGAGTACAGCTCTTTTGGCGAGTCATTTTTTTCTTATATATTTTACATTTTTTATTATTATTTATTTCGAACATTTTATAATTTATTTCGAGCATTTTATAATTTATTTCGAACATTTTATAATTTATTTCGAACATTTTATAATTTATTTCGAACATTTTATAATTTATTTCGAACAATGTTCTTAATAAATGACGACCATGTCAAATTATATGAAAGAACAGTTGCGTTTTAAAAATGTTTTGGATTTAACTACTTGTTTTGTGGTATTGGATTCGGAATTTTGTCTTGGATCATACGTGTAAGCAGTAACGTACCGGTCAGTAGAGTAAAGTAGAGCCTAGAGGTAGAGTAATATAAGAGTTATGTATGAAAATTTAGCCACACCTAACCATTCAGCATAGGGTCGTGTGGGGACACTGGGGTGACATTTGAACGGACCGCCCCGGGTGACGTTTACTCTAGCTACGCCACTGCCCCTTACCCTTGCCCGCTCACATGTATCACTACCACACACACACACACACACACACGCATGGACATTAACTGTAACATGTCAGCCCCCCCACCCCTTGCTCTCTATATTAAGCCCGGCCCTGTTGTTTTTTTTTCTCCCACCCATTCGGGCCGGTATTTCTATTATCCTATGAACGAGACGCCCTCTTCAAAATGAACCTCCTGCTCAATAGTAAACCATGTTTACATTTTACACTAGTGTGTTATTAAAATAGCACTACTTATCAATTCCTGACCCTTTTATTCTCTGATGTTGTGCTAGATTGTTTGACAACGTACCAGTGCCAGGTATTTAGTGCTGAAATAATCGCCACCTTCCTTTATTTTTTTTTTAAATTTACATTCGAATGTTATGCTTTTCTTTTCTTCGGGAATTTCCTTTGAAAAAAAAAACCGGTAATTACCGTTCAACACGCCAAGTCCCGGCAGCGTTCCCCCCCCCCCCCCCACCATTATTTGCACCAGTCGATGACGTTGCAATACGTCAGAAGGTGGGGAAATCGTGTTTGTGACGGGGAAACATAACCGGTGACGATTTTCCTTTTCACAAAGAAAATTAACTCCCCCTTAGAACATTAACTAGCTTTAATTTTATTTATTTATTTTTTTATAATGCCAGCGCGACTCCATCGTTATATGGCCAGATTTTTTTTTTGTATGTGCGCGCGCTATTTTCACTGCCAATATTTTGAAAAAAAAAATGTGCAAATGGCTGGCATTCGGCAATAAAGATTGGCCAGATAAGCCAAATTACACTATAACCGCCCCGTAGTTGAAATTGAACTTGGCCAATTAGGCCTGCTCTAATGTTAGAGATAAAGAAAATAAAAATGGCCCGGGAAAGGTCGGGGGGAAGGAGGTGGTGTGTATCGTTTTGTGTTTAAGGGAGTCGGGGGGGGGTGGAGGCGTCAATCCTGGGAGGATTATATTGATGGTGCGTGACTGAGAGGAGCGGACGAGAAGAAAGGGTGGGGGGAATAGGAGTGAAAGACGGAAAAAAGACAGTTTAAAGAGTAGATGGGAGAGATAGCAATGTCTTGGGGGAGTGAAGTCAGCCAATGAAAGAATGAGTTGAAGGAGTGATTTGAAGGAGTGAATTGAAGGAGTGAATGGAAGGAGTGATTTGAAGGAGTGAATTGAAGGAGTGAACACTGAATGGAAGGAGTGGTTTGAAGGAGTCAATTGAAGGAGTGAATGGAAGGAGTGATTTGAAGGAGTGAATTGAAGGAGTGAATGGAAGGAGTGATTTGAAGTAGTCAATTGAAGGAGTGAATGGAAGAAGTGATTTGAAGGAGTGAATGGAAGGAGTGATTTGAAAGAGTCAATTGAAGGAGTGAATGGAAGGAATGATCTAAAGGAGTCAATTGAAGGAGTGAATGGAAGGAGTGAATTGAAGGAGTGAACACTGAATGGAAGGTGTGATTTGAAGGAGTCAATTGAAGGAGTGCACACTGAATGGAAGGAGTGATTTGAAGGAGTCAATTGAAGGAGTGAATGGAAGGAGTGATTTGAAGGAGTCAATTGAAGGAGTGAACACTGAATGGAAGGAGTGATTTGAAGGAGTCAATTGAAGGAGTGCACACTGAATGGAAGGAGTGATTTGAAGGATTCAAATGAAGGAGTGAATGGAAGGAGTGATTTGAAGGAGTGAATTGAAGGAGTGAACACTGAATGGAAGGAGTAATTTGAAGGAGTCAATTGAAGGAGTGAATGGAAGGAATGATCTAAAGGAGTCAATTGAAGGAGTGAATGGAAGGAGTGATTTGAAGGAGTGAATGGAAGTACTGAATTGAAGTAGTGAATTGAATCTATCTATCTATCTATCTATCTATCTATCTATCTATCTATCTATCTATCTATCTATCTATCTATCTATCTATCTATCTATCTATCTATCTATCAATATATCTATCTATCTATCTATCAGTATGTCCGTCTGCCTTGTTGTCTCTCTGTTTATCTATCTACCTGTCCTGTCAGTATGTCTATCATTTTTGTCTAATCAGCTATTTGTAAATAATGAAAAGCAAAAGACAAATTTAGTCCTAGTTGGTAGAGAGGGTCTAAAGTTACCGATGAAGTCCCCGGGGCAAAACAACAACAACAGATACTTGACATGGTCACGACAGAATATTGCTTCATAGTTTCCTTTGAACAGAAGACTTTCTCTCTCCCTCTCTCTCTCTCTCTCCCCTCTCTCTCTCTCTCTCTCTCTCTCTCTCTCTCATTTGTCTCCCGCCCCCTACTAGCTTAGACTTTTGACACTATCGACCTTGTCATGTCAGTTGACGTTTGTCAGGAAAAACACTGGCAGGATGTGACACCGGATACTAGATGACATAATGACATCAAATGACAGCCTAGATCTCGACAGATTATGACATAATGCCCACAAAACGGAGCTATATTTTACGTAAATATAAAGATGTCGTTATTGTGTGTGTGTGTGTGTGTGTGTTCGCGCGCGCATGTGTGGTGCTGCGTTAAGTCATGGATTCACGCAATGAGCTGAATGACTCAAGGCAGAATTGATATTCATGTTGGTGTGTGTGTGTGTTTGTTCGTGAGTCTGTGATGAGGTTTTGAGCCACTTGTTCATGAAAGATGTATTTACCAAAAAAATATTTGTTTATCGTAAAGACTTAGTTACAATGGGTTTAAAGTAATAATAGAAATAGAAGCGAATGGAAAATGTTCTCAGACATCGATGATTATGCATACGGACCAACACATAGCCTGTCACAGACCGACACATCACCTGTCATAGACCGACACATCACACGTCTCAGACCGACACATCGTCTGTCACAGACCGACACATTACTTGTCACATACCAACACATCGCCTATCACAGACCGACACATTGACTGATAAAGACCGACACATCGCCTGTCACAGACCGACACATTACTTGTCACAGACCGACACATCACCTGTCACAGACCGACACACCACCTGTCGCAGACCGACACATCGCCTGTCACAGACCGACACACCACCTGTCGCAGACCGACACATCGCCTGTCACAGACCAACACATCGACTGTCACAGACCGACAAATCGCCTGTCACAGACCGACACACCACCTGTCGCAGACCGACACACCACCTGTCGCAGACCGACACATCGCCTGTCACAGACCGACACATCACCTGTCATAGACAGACACATCGCCTGTCACAGACCGACACATCGCCTGTCACAGACCAACACATCATCTGTCACAGACCAACACATCACCTGTCATAGACAGACACATTGCCTGTCACAGACCGACACACCACCACTGTAATTCGTAAGTTTATTCAATACCAGAAAAATGAAAACTCCTACAGCAGTCAATAAGGAAGTTCTATTATTTGCCGATGTATCTACGTTTTGTGTGCGCACAGGAAGCCAACAGTAATGTGTCATATACAACTCCCTGCCATGATGGAATGAATTAAAGGAACAAACATACAAATCGATAAACACGTTTTGTTTATCAGCAAAAAAAAACAAACAAACAAACAACAAATTATCCAACACCGTGACGACATCATCGCGATCTTAAAGTTACACCTGAATGACTTTGAACACACACTGTCTGTCCGTCATGGATATAATCTTCAAATCAATCCCATATCACGTGATAGGATGCGCAGAACACGTCATGATTTAAACAAAATAAAGAGATACTCGGGGTCATCACCTCGAGGGGCGTGGTTAAAAATTACTTCAATGCAGTTCTGCTCCATCACCACCCTGCAGGCTCCACCACCATCCTGCAGGCTCCACCACCATCCTGCAGGCTCCACCATCATCCTGCAGGTCCACCACCATCCTGCAGTCTCCACCACCATCCTGCAGGCTCCACCACCACCCTGCAGACTCCACCACCACCCTGCAGACTCCACACCATCCTGCAGGTCCACCACCATCATGCAGGCTACATCACCATCCTGCAGGCTACATCACCGTCCTGCAGGCTCCACCACCATCCTGCAGACTCTACCACCATCCTGCAAGTCCACCACCATCATGCAGGCTCCACCACCACCCTGCAGGCTCCACCACCATCCTGCAGGCTCCACCACCATCCAGCAGGCTACATCGCCATCCTGCAGGTCCACCACCATCCTGCAGGCTCCACCACCATCATGCAGGCTACATCACCATCCTGCAGGCTACATCACCGTCCTGCAGGCTCCACCACCATCCTGCAGACTCTACCACCATCCTGCAGCTCCACCACCATCCTGCAGGCTCCACCACCATCCTGCAGACTCTACCACCATCCTGCAGGTCCACCACCATCCTGCAGGCTCCACCACCATCCTGCACGATCCACCACCACCCTGCAGACTCCACCACCATCATGCAGGCTACATCACCATCCTGCAGGCTACATCACCGTCCTGCAGGCTCCACCACCATCCTGCAGACTCTACCACCATCCTGCAGCTCCACCACCATCCTGCAGGCTCCACCACCATCCTGCAGACTCTACCACCATCCTGCAGGTCCACCACCATACATCAGGCTCCACCACCATCCTGCACGATCCACCACCACCCTGCAGACTCCACCACCATCATGCAGGCTACATCACCATCCTGCAGGCTACATCACCGTCCTGCAGGCTCCACCACATCCTGCAGACTCTACCACCATCCTGCAGCTCCACCACCATCCTGCAGGCTCCACCACCATCCTGCAGACTCTACCACCACCCTGCAGGCTCCACCACCATCCTGCAGGCTCCACCATCATCCTGAAGGTCCACCACCATCCTGCAGGCTCCACCACCATCCTGCAGGCTCCACCACCATCCTGCAGGCTCCACCACCATCCTGCAGACTCCACCACCACCCTGCAGACTCCACACCATCCTGCAGGTCCACCACCAACATGCAGGCTACATCACCATCCTGCAGGCTACATCACCGTCCTGCAGGCTCCACCACCATCCTGCAGACTCTACCACCATCCTGCAAGTCCACCACCATCCTGCAGGCTCCACCACCATCCTGCAGGCTCCACCACCATCCTGCAGGCTCCACCACCATCCAGCAGGCTACATCGCCATCCTGCAGGTCCACCACCATCCTGCAGGCTCCACCACCATCATGCAGGCTACATCACCATCCTGCAGGCTACATCACCGTCCTGCAGGCTCCACCACCATCCTGCAGGCTCCACCACCATCCTGCACTCTACCACCATCCTGCAGGTCCACCACCATCCTGCAGGCTCCACCACCATCCTGCACGATCCACCACCACCCTTCAGACTCCACCACCATCATGCAGGCTACATCACCATCCTGCAGGCTACATCACCGTCCTGCAGGCTCCACCACCATCCTGCAGACTCTACCACCATCCTGCAGCTCCACCACCATCCTGCAGGCTCCACCACCATCCTGCAGACTCTACCACCATCCTGCAGGTCCACCACCATCCTGCAGGCTCCACCACCATCCTGCACGATCCACCACCACCCTGCAGACTCCACCACCATCCAGCAGGCTACATCACCGTCCTGCAGGCTCCACCACCATCCTGCAGGTCCACCACCATCCTGCAGGCTACATCACCCAATGCACATCTCCACGTGGCGCCCAGACTCCCAGATCATAATTCCGATACTTTTGAAAGTTTATATTTGTTTTCAACACCTGGCTGGCCTTGAACTACGCAATGATCCATGTATAAATGAAACACCCTGGGCTATTGGGTATGAGAGATGAGACATAAAATATCCCCACCCCTTCACAATACAATATTGGCGGATAACATTGGATGTATCGGTATACGAGAACAACTATTTGTTTGTTTTGTTACATTCATGTTCATTTGTCTTGTCTTGTGTCCGAGACAGTCGTGGACAATTCTCGGGTTCCTAGATACTTTTAAGGGGAATTAAGAGCACTTGACTAGATTATTTGTGGGGGCCCACAAAAATTTAATTTTATTAGTCATTTCATCGTTTGGATAACAAATTTTCCCCGCATAAATGTGTAAAAGATCAGCGATGTGGAACTTTCTCTTTGAATCTTTGTTTATCGTAGCGACGGAGAATTGTTTCACTCTTTAGCTTAACAAATCTTCACATGGAAATTAAAATTACGTTATTTATGTAAAAAAAAAAATTTCCTTTAGCCCTAACGGGCCATCGGGGGCATACGAAGTGCAGAATTCATCTCTATAACCTCGGCATATGAAGGGATTGTGTGGTTAGCACAACGTCAAACCGCCTCTACTTCCCTAACATAGATCTGTTTAAAGCTGGGTGGACTTGTGGGACGACTTTGAACCAAAATTTCACATGGAAACAATTCCATGGAATTGAACTCAAGACTCAAGACCACTCGGCCATCCGTCCCCATCTTCTTATGTTCGGTCTTTGTTGTTTCCCCCCCCCCCCTGCAATGTATGATAGAAAAATGCTATTGACTGTTGCATAACAAAGTTTGACAAAAGTTCATAATTTTTTTCCTAAAACATGGTACAAACACACACACACAAACACACACACACACACACACACACACATATATATATATCCATTCCTCCGTTCTTTACAAAACATATTGTAAAGGATAATTAGGCGGGTGATGGAGGGGGTTATGTTTTGGGGTTATAATAAACTTCCGGAAGTCTGCTATCCATAAAGACTGTCATAGCCCTAAATGCAATCTCATCGCAGTATCTACAAAATGTGCCAAGACGTTTGTAACTATATATATATAGCACACTTTAAAAACTGTCCATTGTTATGATTTTCTTTCATACATCAGTACTCACTGAAATGGAATCGAGAATAATTCATTATTTTTTTTTTTGCTAACGGTTCATGAAGTTGTAGAAATTTCAGCGTCATATGGTATTCTTATCTAATATTTTTTTTTGTTTTTTATTTTTTTTTGTTTTTACGCCGCCATTGCCAGCATGATAGGGTGTAGTGTGCCTACCACACCAGCATTGTTGGCGGCGCTGAAACATGTCTGCCATCCCCACAGAGCGGCTGGGTGTGAGTCCGTCACCACCGCCAGCTGTGATTACCACGGTCTCGTAAGATAGTCCTCAATGACTACAGTACCACCGCTTTCGCAAGAAGATTTTTTTTTCCTGACTAGAGAACCCACAGATCGTTTCCCCGTAGACCATGGTATGTGTGTGTAAAGTCCCTGTAAGGATGAGATGAAATCTCTTAGATCCTATAAACCACTAATGAGACGGTTTTTTTATGGTGCCCTTCTTTCATCCCCCACCATAGCCGGATAGTGCAATGGCCATGGAGGCACCACGGGAGATATAGCTGGGACTTAAGCAATGACCTGAAATATCCGTAGGTCCTCACCGGACATCGCACCAGGGACCCTCAGGTCGAAAGTCGAGCGCTTTACCACAAATCATTCCGTCTATAGTATGTCTCTCAGTCCAGGATAGATTTGAAAGAGATCATTTAATTTATGAATTACTCTTGCACGCATCAAGTTTCCATCATTGTATTCAGAGAAATCAGTGCTAAATGCTTTCAGTAAGCGAAATACATTTGGGTTTTCATAGTTTGCATAATTATTTTGTTATATATATATATATATATATATATATATATATATATATATATATATATATATATTAAAAAACAAGCAATTTAAGTCTTTTCCGTTTCGGACGAAGGACATTTTAGAGCATTTTCGTGTACGCAGTGGCTACGTATGGGTTTTGGTAAATAGAGAGGGAAGTAATCATGTTGAAAAACTGTTACAAAAATAAATAATGATTGCGCCCCTTTGATTAGCTTTTATTATTTATATTTAAAATATAAGCAAAAACGGTACCTAAGAAACTCTTATATTCAGCCCTGAGAGGTCCTATCGCAAAATGAACTTTTGATGTACATTCGGCAAGCCAAGACCTACAAAATGATATATACATCATGGGTCTAGGACTTATGGTTGCTGAGATATAGGGCGCCCTTAGTTAATATAGCTTATATAGTAAAAAACGGTACTTAATACGCCCCCTTTTTTGGCCCTCAGAGGTCAGATCGCGAAATAGACTTTTGCTGCACTCATGGCAGGCCAAGACATACAAAATGATATATACATCATGGGTCTAGGACTTATGGTTGTTGAGATCTAGTGTGATGACGGGCAGACAGACAGACAGACAAAACGGGGACAATAAAGCATTTTTTTTTTCGAAAATGCTCTAAAAAATCCACAATATAGAAATCATAACTACAGTGAAACGATTAAAATTCTAAATTAAAAGTTAAATAACCATGTAGAATTTTTTAAAATGGTTTCTTGTAAGTTTTAGAATTTAAATAGTTGAAAAGATTTTTCTTTTTTTTTACTTTGTCATTTTAACTTCAATCAACAGTTAGACTTTTGTTTCAAAATTACAACCCCTGCACCATGTTTCAATCAACAATCCCACTTTGTTTCAAAAATACAATCCCTACACCATATTTCAATAAACAATCCCACTTTGTTTCAAAGCAACAATCCCTACACCATATTTCAATCAACAATCCCACTTTGTTTCAAAGCAACATTCCCTACACCATATTTCAATCAACAATCCCACTTTGTTTCTTAAAAAATACAATCCCTGCACCATATTTCAATTAACAATCCCACTTTGTTTAAAAAAAAACAATCCCTACACCATATTTCAATCAACAATCCCACTTTGTTTCAAAAATACAATCCCTACACCATATTTCAATTAACAATCCCACTTTGTTTCAAAAAAACAATCCCTACACCATATTTCAATCAACAATCCCACTTTGTTTCAAAAAAATACAATCCCTGCACCAAATATCTATTAAATTATTTCCGCGGGAACATGTCCTCCTTACTTCTGGTAAAACGATAACATTGGGCAGACGAGGCGCTGATGTGAATGCAGCAACCTTGGCCTCCCAGGGTCACTCCAACATCGGTGTCTGTCGCTCTGACGTTTTCCCATGTCACAATATTTTCTTAGAGATAAAAACGACCTGGCAGTTCCCTGGCGATGTAACGTATGACTTGACCCAGTTATTACTGAAACCTCGTTTTGACAATTAACGTGCGGCAGTTATATTTTGAGTATCAGCTAAAATAAACATGTGACATTTCACATCTTGTATATCGCATGATGGTAGATGTTTATAAATTGGAGTTATAAACCGTTATGTAAGGAAGGATGATTTATAGATGAACACATCACAGAAATAAGATCTATATACGGAGTTAAGGATTACAGTGGAGAAATAAAACCTA
>JAGDYQ010000039.1:4081749-4091779 GCA_021962125.1 Bulinus truncatus
TGAAACTCTTCTGTTCAAAGTCATATTCTAAATAACATACAAATTCCCAGCACAGGAGAAGATATTGGAGGCTTCCTTTTGTGGGAAAAACTCCCGGCAAACAGCCGCTTGACTGAGTCAATAATTGTACTCGCTCCATGAAATCATAGAAGAGCTCTCGGATCGATACCTTATTTTTTTCACTCAATACGAAAGCGGTAAATCTTGCTCGGATATCGCGTCTCTGGATAAATATAATGTCGATACTTGCTGCGATGTGAATTGAGAAAGCAAGCCGGAAGGGAGAGGCGCAGAGAGAGAGGGTTGGGGCGCCGGTGGTATTGGGAGGATGGAGGGTGATTGTGTGTACGCCATGTCGTTGAGAGGATGTGAATGAATTTAATACTGGCGTGGTTGTCTGGGCATGCATATAAATATAATCAAAGCTGGACAGGCCCCCTCTACTCGCTGGAAGGCATCTGAAGGGCCTCAGTGCCGAACCTGGGATCTGGGAGCCCGGTCAGGGAGCTTGGCCTCTTTAGAGGCCTGCAGTTTGACATTCGACACCATGACATGAGATAATGTACTTAACATTTGAATTAGGACTTTACATTGTCATCTGATTGGCATTGTCAACTTACTTTTACATTGTCAGCTTTTTTAACTTCCGGCTGTTTTACATTGTCAACTGGTTTGTTTGCCGACTAGTTTACATTGTCAACTGTTTTATTCTCAACAGGTTTTTACATTTGCATTTTTGGTTTTGTTTGAATGAAGACAAACATTCTGAACAGTTCATATAAATGTACTGAAATGTGTCGCTCATTCAGTGCCCACCATGATTAGTGTGCTATTAATAGGATTGGAGTTCAAATCCCTCTGCCACAAGTAGCCCGATGATCTCTCTACTGATAGCCATTGGTCCCACATTCACACCAGAAACTCTATACGGGATATTTTATGTTACCAATTTTCTTTTACTCTTCGACATAGTTACAGGTCATGTCTATCTGTTCAATTTTCTTTAGAACTGCCAATCCCTATCGACAGTCAAAAGTTACATCCTCCTTGACCAACTGGACTCACAACAAATATCACTTCTAGACTCGTCTATAAAAAGGATGATATAGAACTGGGGACTTCGAATATTTTAGCTACTTAGTACAACAGGCTGATATACTGCAATTGTTGTTGTTTTTTGGGGGACTTATTTTCATCAACTTAATACACAGAAGATTTAGAGGAAGGGTTGAAATGTATGTGATGTGTGTGTGTGAAAAGTTTGGGAAGGAGATTTAAAGCATCCCTCCTACCAGGGCTATCGAGGTCTTTCGGTTTACCAGCACCTACATACCCGGAAGAAAAGTGAAATGGTAAAAGTTTTGATTTTTATTTACGTGTTAGAGTGTGTGTGTGTGTGTGTGTGTGTATGTGTGTGTCTGTGTGTGTGTGCCTTTAAGGGAGTGGGGGACATAGATGCCCAAGGAAGTATATCTGTATGTCAAAGGAATTAATGGAGGAACAATAGCATGTATTTATTTTTACTGCCAGAAGAAGAAGGGAAAAAGGAGTATTTCTAGTTTCTTTAACTCCACCACCACGCCCATTTTTTTTACTGACGTCACTTCCAGCATGCAAAAGGGAAAGATAAAAAACAAACTCTGTATTTAAATAAACTCTTTTTTTTTATCCCCTTTTAAAAGTGAACAAGATGGAGAAGGAGAGTTCGAGAAATAGGAAGAAGATTTAAAAAAAAAAAAACGAATAACTTAAGTTCTGTGAGGTTGGGGTGCAGAAGGGGGTTGAAGTTCAGAAAATTGGGGCGAAGACCGAAAAAGACTTAGATCTGTGTGTGTGTGTGTGTCTGCGCGTATCTGTGTGTGTCTGCATGTGTGTGCTTGTGTAGAAGCGCAAAGTATAAGACCAAGCTAATGAGGACACTCCCCCAGCTGACAATGTTTCTATCACCCCCCCGAACCCCACAACTCACTGGAGAAAAATTGGATTAGTGCAACATAATTTGTTGTAAGGATGGGGGGAAGGAAAATCACCTAGTACAACAAGTATGAAAAGGGTTAGGTGGGGGTGAAGAAAGACCCAAGGACAATCACTAGGAATTGATCGGACCCTTGCATTGAAACTACGTGGCTCCTTTACTTCCCCTCCCCGTCCTCCGCACCCACTTTATCCCCTGCCCCCGCCCCGCCCCCCCACACACATACACATTCTGCTTGTGCCCTAATTGCCAAGAGTATGGACCATGGGTAGGTATATGATGGCATGGGTGCAAGGATGTCATTGGATATAATCCATGGGTGACATGTGTGCTGTTTTGTGGATTAACTTGAATAAAATCTATATAGATACATCATATATAGATCTCAAGGGGCTTAAGTGAGGTTCTTAATCTCTTTAGAAAATGTCGTACACGTGGTACTGAATTGACTTAAAAGAAAAATGTACTTCTAGATAGAGTAGCACACAATATAGAGTACTTCTAGGTAGGGTACAAGGTAGATCACTTACATTAAAAAGTACTTATGGGTAGAGTAATTATAATTAGAGTACTTCTAGGTAGGGTAGTTCTAGGTAAGGTTACTTTTGGAAAATTAAACAATTTTAATGAGAATATAACCGTGCCGATTTTGTTTTTTACGGCAAAAGTACATGTACTTACAATTGAAAATCATTAATTTACATCTAGATAGTGTAAACCGCTCATATAGACATTTGAAGGAGTATTCTGTCGAGGCAATATGTTTCGTTTAGACCGTATACTTCTAGAAAGTTATTATTTAGTGAAATTACTTCAAGAGGTAGAAAGTGTACATCTGGAAAGTGTACTTCTAGGGGAAAGTGTACTTCTATGGAAAGTACTTCTAGAATGTGTGCTTGATTGAACATTACTTCTAGGAAGTTTATTTCTTGGGCAAGTAGATCTGGAAAGATAACTTTAATCCCCAGTACCTCTGAGAAGAGTGTCTTTGCTGATGACAGGAGGTGAGCAGGGGAGGGGCGGGACCTTTCAAAATCACCCCAGAACGAGGCGCGACCGAGTCCATGTTTTACCTGCATGGAAGTCATACGTTTTGTTGACAAAAATAAAAAGTCTTAACATTGCTGAGTCTTTCACACTGACTCCAAACATACGCATCATAAAGTTGTACAATAATACATTAAAAAAACAAACATGACTTTGTTTGAGACACTAGCGTGACAATAGCAGCAGCATTGACAGAGGTCATACAAAAGAGAGATAAAAAGACAGAGATAGCAGTAGATAGATGTATGGGACAAACCTCACCACACACACGACAATATGCTCTGTGTAGACGCAGACAACACAGGCAACATGGACGCCACGTCCCTGCAGTAGATATATGGACAAACCCTCCCCCAGACACACACGACAATAAGCTCTGTGTGAACGCAAGGCAACAAACAACAAGCCCAGCGGACCGCCCGTGTGGACCATGAGTCAATCTCCGCAGCCCCGGAGATTTTGTTTTGTTTACGATCCCGTATAGTAAAGCCCCATGTAGATCCACATCGACCCCCCTATTGTCCGCACGCTGGTCTCGACAGGCCCAACACCACCACCACCACCCCGCGACAGTTCTCTCTCTCTCTCTATACACACACACACACACACACAAAGTTGTTTTTCCTAACTTCTCTTTCTTTCCAAAAAATATTTTTTTTGGTTCGACTTTGATCGGGCCATCGAATTTAAACATTCATACCTGGAGACCTGGTGTCCTCACGCAGCAGTACACTGCTAATCTTTTAATGTATGTGTGTGCGTGCCTGCGTGCGTGGCCTTATCCGCACAAGCAGCTAGTGATATCTCGCAGTTTTAGATGTATATCTTTCCAATCTTCCAGGTACGAAAAGGGGAAATCAAAAAAAAAAAAAGAAATTACATGTTGTGGCTGTCGTTTGTATTAAAATAAAATAATAATAACAATACAAGTGTGTTATTATAGGCCTATTTTCAAACATGCTGCTAATTTAAATTAAAAAAAAAGTGAAGTTCCCTTAAGTCCCCTAAGGGCTCATTAGGGCAGATGAAGTGTAGAATTCTCTTGTTTAGAAAGTAATCTCGGAATATGAAGGGATTGTGTGGACAACGCCCTTTACTCCCTAACTTAAAGTCAAGGGTACCCATTTAAAGCTGGGTGGACTTGGGACTTTCCGCAGGACCTGAAAAAAATCACAAGGTTCCGAACTCGAAAGCTTAGAATCGGCTTCATTTTTTTAAATATAGTGTCATCGAGAATACAAAAATGTTCAAAATTTCAAATCGATTGAACATCAGAGCAGCTAGTGATTATTGATGTAAAATTTCCCGAAACACGTCAATGCTAGAATTTCTTCAAATTGAAAATTGAATGGAAATCATGTATTTTATATTTGTGTGTGTGTGTGTATATATATGTCGCCAGCACAGTGTGTTCTATTTTAGCATAGTTCATACATTTTTTTTTTAAAGTAAGTGTTTTATTAATTAATCAGATGTGCAAACGCAACGGCTGATCTAATGTACGCCGTGATTCAAGATGGCTACCAGTTTTGAAACATCTTACGTAAGTTAGAAAGATTTTTGATCTAAAACAGAGAAAGTGCACAGGGCAGGACAAGAGGCATCTGAAGGTAAAATGGCAGGGAAGTTCTAGACTTTTTATCTCCTAATTTCTTTTATTTCAACATCTAGACCCCGGGGGAGGGGGGGGAGAAAAACTTTGCAAGGGCTGCACGTTTGACATTGGGTGTATGTGATATCAAGAGATAGCACCGCCTGCTTCACTGCGCTGTCTGCCCTGTCTGTCTGGCATAACATCCATCTCTGATGGAGACGATGGTGTAAGTCTCTGGGGTGGGGTGGGGGTGGAAGGGAGGAGGGTGTCACTGTGGCATCTACAGAACTTAAACAGAAACACTGTCAATTAATTGGACCCCATTGTTTCAGTCGGTGAGGTCACGTGTTTTGATAAGCTTAGATTTATTTTCGTTTGTTTTTGGTTTGCGTCTACTTTTACCGTAAGCTCTGCACACGCTCTCTCTCTCTCTCTCTCTCTCTCTCACACACACACACACACACACACACACACACGCACACTCATATTGTGAGTGTTTAGAAAAAACATTACCCACTTCATTCATCCCAAACAAAAACAAAAACACAGAAAGGGTGACATATTTAAAACGTATGTATCAGCGGAGACATCACATTCTGTGTGAATGTGTGCGCGTGTGTGTGTGTGTGTGTATGTAATTTGAAAATAGGTTGAAAAATACCAAAATGTACAATGTATTAACTGACAGTAACAATGACTAACTGACAGTAGCAATGACCAACTGACAATAACAATGTCTAACTGACAATAACAAAATGACCAACTGACAATAACAATGACTAACTGACAATAACAATGACCCTTTGACCATAACAAAACGACTAACTGACTAAATGACTAGGTGAATAACACACAGCTCTTGATAGCTCAGTATAGAACTATCGCAGTGAGTTACGTAATATACCAATATAATGGCGGATTTCGTGAGCAGATCCGTAGCTAGCTATTGTAACGCCCTGGGTGAGTTTCATTTCGTTGGCGCCCTCCCAATCTGAAAAGTGAAAAAAAAAAACATTTGGCAAGCACTTTTCTTATTCCGGTGCCATGCTAAGGCTGCACAAACGCAGTAGCTTTCCTATGCTCATGATCGTGAGTTCGAGTCCTGGAACTACCATCCACCACGAAGATGTCTCACAGACTATGAACCGCCCCCTTCCACCCGGGACGTTTGATTCCATGTTCATTAAGTTACGTGTCGTGTATTCCTCTCATGTATTATAAATGTATGTAACATTGACCGCGTCTGGAATTACGAAGCGTACTTAGGGATGGGGGAGGGGTCAAATTTCCCCATCCCCAAGTTTAACGAAGGAGGACCCCCAAAAATATTTTTATATAAAATATTAAGTACATTTTCTCATGTCATGGTGTCGAATGTCAAAATGCAGGGCCCCAAAAAAGAGCCAAAATCCCCAGGCCTTCAAATACCTAGATTTGGCGCTAAATGTAAATGAGTACAATTTAAAAAAAAAAGAAATTATTACTGCTAAACACGTGTGAAAGAGGAATGAGATGGGCGAACACATATTTACAGCATCTACAACAAGAGTTGGCAAACTTTGAAACCGCGAGGCTACAGCGGGCCTATTAAATTTGTCTGGAGGTCTAATAGATTAACTGAGCTGTTTGATTGAACCTGTGGAGGAGAGCAGAGCGCGGAACGCATCAAAGAGCCCCACAGTAGTAGTTAGCAAGCCCCTAGAATTGGAGGCTGCTATACAAATAATGTTCAAACGGATTGTGTTCTTTAGTCCTTTAAAAAAAAAAAAATGTAAATGAAGACAGAAAGAGCCCCGTCACACTACATCAGGTATTTTATTTGTTAAGCTTGGATAAAAAAAACACACAACACAACAACAGAACAAAAAAAAATTTGATTTACAAACTGCATAGTGGCTAAGTATGGCCTGCCAGGAAGAACAGATAAAATAAACATGGAAATGTAAACACAGACACGGGTGTTTGGCTCAGATCATAAAGAGTCATGCTCAGTCTGAGTGTCTGTCTGTATGAGTGTCTGTCTGTGTGAGTTTCGGTCTGTCCAAGTATCTGTCTGTGTATTTTTATGTGTCAGTGTATGTCTGTGTGAGTATCTGTCTGTGTGATTGTCTGTCTGTGTAAATGTCTGTCTGTGTAAGTGTCTGTCTGTCTAAGTGTCTGTCTGTGTGAGAGTGTCTGTCTGTGTAAGTGTCGGTCTGTGTGAGTGTCAGTCTGTGTAAGTGTCTGTCTGTGTGAGTTTCTGATTGTGTAAGTCTATATCTGTGTCAGTGTCTGACCTGTATGTTTGTCTCTCTGAGTTGTATGTCTGTGTAAGTATCTGTCTGTGTTTCTATCTGTCTGTGTCTATCTATGAGAGCTAATATCGTGTGACTCTAATAACAATAAACTCTGGTACATACAACAAGCTGCTAGCGCTAGCCGAGGCTATTTATAAATAAATATTGCATGACCAAAGGCTAGTGTTACATAGGGGCGAATGTCTCCGTGTTGTGTGTATATATGTATGTATGTATGTTTATTTCCTTGTATGTGTTCATAAATGTGTTTACGTTCATATGTTTAAATCTGTGTACATTACTGTACATGTTAACGTATGCGTTTTAAGTGTATGCGTGTGTGTGTGTGTGTGTGTGTATGTGTGTGTTAAGTTTCTTGCGCATTGGCGTGTGCTATGTGGCCTAAAATATTTCTGTATGTACATCAGTGCCGCTCTTCGCACTTTTAGGGCCCTATATAGATACCTGGGGCCCTAGACAGAGACCTGGGGCCCTAGAAATAGACTTGGGGTGCCTAGGCATAAGAGTTTAACGGAGGTCTTTTAACAATAGATTTAACAGACAGTATTACTGGGAGAATTGCCTTTTGGCTGTGGGGGGAGGTCTAGTTTGCCCATCAGAAGAATGAGCCTGATGCAAGTTATGTTCTGTATGTACTCACCGTGTCAGGTGTCGGTTTGATTATGAGCATGCACACGTGAATGGTTCTATCAACCATGATTTAAGATTTAGCTTTCGCTCATGTATTTATGAAAAAAATGTATATATGTATGTATGTATGCGCTTATATCATTTTTAGGGATTGCGATGTATCGCTGACATGTGTTTTTACGTGTTTTTATATTATGTGTGTGTGTGTGTGAGTAAATACCTTAGCTCGCCTGGTTGTATGTGTGTTCATCCGTATGTGGGTTTCATGCCACCACGTCAGGCCGATTTTTCTCATAAATTGCACAGATCTTACATCACGTAATGCGAATATGACTAAATGCTAAATTTACTCACATATTCCCTTTGCGACGTACAAAATAGTCACGTGACATCCAACTACAAATCGAGCCTCTGGGTAAATCTGACAGTACAAGCCGTCACTTAAATTTAGTCAAACCAAACTTGTTGCAAAATCCAAGTATGCTAACATTATTTAATCGTGCGCATGAGCCCGTAGCGTGCAGGGGGGCTCTGGGGGCCGAACTCCCCCCGGCTGCATTTTGTCTGGCCCCCCTCTGCTTGTTTGCTCTACTTAGTAACATTTATTTCCTGCCCCCACCTACTATTGGCCTGGCTCCTGCTGTCAGAATGCCTGGCCCCTGCTGTAATATATTTTCACGTTACGGGGCTCCGTGCGACACACTTTGTTCTTACATACGACTGAACCATAAGAGGGATTGGAACAAGACGAAATGGATGGAATATATATTTATGATGAAACAGTCATGTAAATGTCAGCGACTGAACGCCATAGCATAGAAGGTCTTTGCTAACGGGATTCATCAAACAGCTGAATGGGACGTAGATGGACCACGATCCGCAGTTAGCCCTTCCCCCAGAAGGGATGGGTAGAGTGGGTGGGTATGAGGTGTAGACTTAGGTTGGTAGAGACCCTGTGCTAAAAAATGGCCTGTAAACAAAGGGTGTAAATTTGTTTTTCTTGCACAGAGGGCCCTCAATGCTTGGGGGCTACGTGGCGCACCCATTATATCCGCCCTTACCCCATCCCCCCCACATCATCGGACCATAACTTTCAAAACCAACTTCGGGGGGGGGGGGTCGACCGTCCACCCAATGGTCTTCTAAACAGGCCGGGGTCCATCCCGCCTGGGAGCAGTACATGGGGCTATGGATGTATATGATATTACGGGCCGAGGATTTACTTTTGATACAGGTAGCTGACAACAATAATCATATCGCCCTCACCCCTCCCCTACTCTTGGTGCTGGGGGGGGAGGAACGTATTTTCTTAGTGGCCAACATTCCCATAACCCACATTAACAGTGAAAGAGAGTTATTGTTATTAGAGTCACATGATATTAGCTCTCATAGATAGACACAGACAGATAGAAGCTGAGACAAGCACTGACATAGATAGATAGAAAAAACAGACATATAACTCCAAGAGACAAATATGCAACCGAGAAAAAAAATTGAAAGTAATTTCAATTGTAAACCTTTCAAAACAGATTTAGGCCGACGAACTCGTTGACAGTCTGAGACCATCAATCAGGAGAGTAACAGACAGAGAGAGATACAGAGAGAGAGACAGACAGAGAGAGAGACAAAGACAAAGAGAGAGACAGACAGAGAGAGAGAGAGAGACAAAGACAGAGAGACAGAGAGAGACTTCTAGAGAGCGACAGACAGAGAGAGAGACAGCAGAGAGAGAGAAAAAAAAAAGAGAGAGACAGACAGAAGACAGGGAGAGAGAGACAAAGAGAGAGAGAGAGAGACAGACAGAGAGAGAGACAGAGAGAGAGAGACAGAGAGAGAGAGAGAGAGAGACAGAGAGAGAGAAGAGTTTTGAAAGTAATTTCAATTAAATACCTTCCCTAAAAGTAAAGGTGTAGACAGTGCACAAGGTTACCCGCTAATTACCAGCTAGTCTATGGACTGTGACTGACTATCAGGTGAGAGTTTTAAGAGAGAGAAGAGAGAGAGAAATAAATGCTTAACAAACTGACTGTCATTGTCATACCTGTCACATACAATCTCACCTGTTCAGGTACACTTTGGTTTCTGTGTTCCCGTTACTTGCCCCCCTTCCTATTCCTCCCAATGTTTCCTTATACAAACAAGTCCCCCCCCACCCCCACCCCCACCCCGGGGGGGGGGGTCTGTGTCACACAGCCTTGCTACTCCCCATTGTCGTTTTTTAAATTGCCCCGTCCAGTGATAATTGTTTGTGTAAACCTTTTTCACGGAAAAATCAATATCCTAACGGATAATTAGCCTAAGGTCACACACACACACACACATACACACACATACATTCACGTTTACAATTAGACTTTTACCATTAACAAATAATCCCCCTCTCCAGTGGCGTAGCCCCAGGAGGGGCGATTGGAGAAGTGGACCGCTCGGGTGACAGCATATGGAGGGTGACACTATGTCACACTCCAACAAAAATTTTCAGCCTGG
>JAGDYQ010000039.1:4092279-4123233 GCA_021962125.1 Bulinus truncatus
AAAAAATATTGAGTTGTAAGTTCCAATAGACACTGGTCTATTGTCACATCTATTCAAATAAAATATTGGCGTATTTTAACATAATTCACTGATTTCTTATTTTTGTTTTATCCCCTCTCTATATCAATGTTATTATTTTTTCAAACAAATTTTAGAATGATTTTTTTTTAGATTAGTTCAAAACAGAATATAAGTAAATCCTCATGAATGGTAGAATTCACATGTTTCAGTAAACACGGCATATATTGAGAGATTGTTTGATGATCACAACACCCTGTCGCCTATACCCCCCCTACCCGTTTCCCCACATCGTAAAAGTCAGGTATCAATGAAAGCTGGATGGACTTAGATTATTTCATTACGTCATGAACTAATCCAAAAGTTTGAAACCCAGAAGTTCTAGTTCGGGGGGGGGGGACGACGACGGCCCTTTAAAAAGAAAATATTTTATCGGCCTTCATAGAGCAACAAGACACAATGCGGCTTTTAAACCAATCACATGTGTAGATACAAATAAACCAATCACATGTGTAGATACAAATAAACCAATAATCACACAGCAGTGGCAAAATATTTTACTTCCTCATGAATGCCACAAATCACAAACCTCGCTATTTCTCCGACTATCTACAACTAAACGGGCTCAGACCAGTCATTAATTATAAAACAAGCTAAGCGAGCGCCGCTTGATATCTTTCTGTCTAAGTCTGTATATGCGTGGGGGTTGTTTGCAGTTGTGTGTTTCATGTTGTTTGTTTAGGGTAACATCTCTGGAAGTCTCAACAAAGGGCCAAAAAATACCAAAGAACAGCCTTTCTCTATACACGTTGGAGCGATCTGATGTTAAACACTGAATTGACTAGTTACAATTATTTTTGGCTGATATTTTGTAATTTTGTAATTTTTGTTCAATTTGACACACTGATATAGCGCCATCTTAATATTACTATCCGTTGACACTAAAAGAATTATTCACATCTTCTGAAAATATTTTAAAGAGATTATTTTAAAACCGGAAGTTGGGGGTTTTCCTGAGATATTTTTGCCCCTAACAGAACAGTGCCGAAACGAAGGATTTAGGGGCCCCGGGGGGGCTTGGCCTCTTTGGGGCCCCCTGCATTTTGACATTCTACACAATGACATGAGATAATGTACTTAATATTTAATGTAAAAAAAAATGTGGAGGTCCCCTTCCTGAAGCTGGGGGCCCGGGGAGATTTTCGAATTTGGACCCCCTTCCCCCCACCCTAAGTACGCCTCTGTACTAGAATGAAGCTATCAGAAACGGTCATCAAACTGTCATCCTACACCGTTCTGTAGCTGGAAATACCAAGCACATATAGAGCGGTACTAGATGTTGTTTTAAGAGCTGAAGTATTTGGGCAAACATCAGTATTTTGTAATACTCCGCTAAGCTCAGTGCCGTAGGCAGGATACAGTGGGCTGTGTGGCAGCACAGGGACGTCGTACTAGGAAGAGCGCTGTTCACTTTTTGTTTGCTCTTTTCAGATTGGCAGGTGGGTGCTAAAAAAATGTAACTCGCATAGGGCGCCACAAGAGCTAGCTACGGCTCTGGCTGAGTTAAGCAATATGATGTGTATGCATGAGAATGTGTTTGCATGTGTTTGTATGAGTTTGTATGTGCTTGCATGTGTTCGTATATGTTTGTATGTGTTTGTGTGTGTTCGTATATGTTTGTATGTGTTTGTGTGTGTTCGTATATGTTTGTTTGTGCTGGTATGTGTTCGTATATGTTTGTGTGTGCTGGTATGTGTTCGTATATGTTTGTGTGTGCTGGTATGTGTTCGTATATTTTGTATGTGTTTGTATGTATTTGTACATGTTAGTATGTGTTTTATATGTTTGTATGTGCTTGTATGTGTTCGGATATGTTCGTATGTGTTTGTATGCATGCACTTGTCCGTTTGTTCCCGTAACAAACACAGAAAAAAAAATCTCTACAGTAGTTTAAGATGAAAGCCTGTGGTGTAACCTAATGTTTCTCGAACTATGGAAATAAACTATCAAATTCTAAATATACTTCGTCAGTGTGATGTAGTACATGTATATCAAACTCCGTTACCTTCAGTATCCAGGCTATTAAAACACTGGTCCATGAGAAACCAATTCTGCTCCTCTGAAGAAGTTTAAAATTAGGAGTTAGTCTTTTCCCGCGGAAATAATGCATTATATGTACCTAAGAACTACAATTAATATTTTATAAACTAGCTGTACCGTGCAAAACCTTTGTATAGAGTTATATCCCCTTATGCTTGATCGGTAGGCTAGATTATTTTTGGTTTCGGGCAGATCCGATTTTTTTTTCATGATTGTATTTTAAACTGGAATACTGTTGTATTAATTCTTTACTTTCGATTTAACGCACACTGGAAATGAGTATTATGATTCTTGAAAGCATGGCTGAAAACCGAAGCAATTACGAACTTGAACGAGAACATTGATCATATTAAAATATGTTTGATGTTTTCAAATCTATAAACGTTACCCTCAATCATACTCCTTCAACCATACACCCTCAACCATATGCATTCAATCATACACCTTCAATCGAACAGCTTCAACCATGCACCTCCAATAATTCACCATCAATCACACGCCCTCAATCATACAGATAAAGGTGGTACAGGGAGGGGGGTGGTGGGGGGGTGATAAATTTAGTCAAAAGAGAATAAACTCGTAAAATAACTGGTCCACGGAAATAAATGTACATCGAAAAGTCCACCATGTGTTGGTTTTCTTCAACATTGTTTAATCTTCCATGACTCCCATTAAAGTAATGCGTGTCTTCATGTCCTACTTCAGTTTGAAGGTTTTTATTTTTTAGACCCCCCTACCCCTCCCAACCAGTGTATGAGCCATGGAGGTACCAAGGTGTACAAAGGTGACTGAAGTAGCAGGGTTTAAACGTATAGTCTCAGCCGCTCAATCCACCTGCTGTTTGTCTATATATGTCTTTGTGTGTGAGTGTGTGTGTGTGTTTGCGCAAGTGGTTCGTGTTTTTGTGAGTGTGTGTGTGTGTGTGTGCTTGTATGTCTTTGTGTGTGTGGCTGTTTGTGTGTCTCTGTTTGTGATGTTGTGAGTGTTTGTTTGTGTGTATGCATGTGTCGGCGCTCGCGCGCGTGTGTGTGTGTGTATGTGGCTAAATAAGACTCAGGTTAACTACCATCAGCCTACAACAGGTACCATGTATAATTAGATGACCATTGCACCAACGAGTCCACACCTCAGGTATGACCTTATTACTATGAAAACAGTCAATTGAAATCCACACGAATGATCAAACGACAATGAAGTTACAGAGTCTGTTATCTGGCAGCAGGTAAATTAAGTAAACAGTATTAAAACAACAACAACAACAACAACAAAAGAACAAGGACACTTCCTCCGGGGGTGGGGGGAGGTCAGTTAAGTGAAACCTATGACCGAGGTCAGTAAGTTTCATCCTATGGTCATTTATTTACAAAAAAAAAGTAAAATAAAACTCACTGCGATCAGTTTGGTTGGTAGGGGATGTGGGGAGTGGGAAGGGATGCTAGTTTATGGCCAAGCCTCGAGGTAGTGACGTCAAGTGCCCTCAGCTATCGCTGTTTATGAATGTATGCCCGTGAGTGGACAGTAGGAGGCGGAGGGATACTGCGGATTAGTTCTATCACTAATGAATCAAACCACGTGACACTGGAAGATTTCCATACGCTGAAAAAAAAATAGGGCGCGTGGAATCTGACAGCCATGTTTAAAGTCTACACTCTCTAGGACTCTTATATATTTATATATATATAGGTCTTATTTCTCCACTGTAATCCTTAACTCTCTTTATAAAGGTATAATATCTCTACTATAATCCTTAACTCTCTCATTATAGGTCTTATATATAGGTCTTATTTCTCCGCTGTAATCCTTAACTCTCTTTATAAAGGTATAATATCTCTACTGTAATCCTTAACTCTCTCTATATATATAGGTCTTATTTCTCCACTGTAATCCTTAACTCTCTCTATATAGGTCTTATATATAGGTCTTATTTCTCCACTGTAATCCTTAACTCTCTATATATAGGTCTTATATATAGGTCTTATTTCTCCGCTGTAATCCATAAATCTATATATATATATATTAGAGCTGCTGTTCGATTAAAAATTTTAATCGAAATTAGCGCATAATTAAAAAAATTATCGCAAATTAACGCATATTTAATCGAAAAAATACTTTATTTATTAATTGTAACATGTTTTAATTCTATCAACATGTCATTTTAAAATAATAACAACGTGTTTTTTTTTCGCACTTACTTGGCCTAAGCAATAGAGTATTAAACCTTTGTGTGTGTGTATGTGTGTGTGTGTGTGAGTGACGTCTTTGACAAGCCAGACCTTGAAATGTTCGACTCATTTTTGACGCAAGCAAGTAAGCATCCTTGTTTATTTGTTCTCAGTCTCACATGTGGGTCGCGACTTGTTATAAAGTGTGTCGTCAACAGGAAAGAAAGAACAGAAGGTGAGAAATGAAAGCCGACCGATACCATCAAAGAGTGTCATTTTACACAATATTTTTTTTATTAATATAACTGACAGACCGATAAAAAATTCTTTTTGTTGTTCACTAAAACATTGAACAAATAGTTGATAGTAAGAAAGTAAATGAATGAAAGAATATAAGAATAACATTTGTAGACTGCGACGCAAAGCAAAAACTTCAAAAGAAGATTAAAAGTAAATTTGTCCAACAACTCGCTGACTGTGGTTGTATTGGTGGGGAGGTGGGTAATGTTAATATTGGTAAATGACGTCACTTACCAACCACAAGTTACATCGTTTCAAAGCCATGACACTTGTCAATCAAACTATAGCACGTGCAGATGTTAATTAATTGCATCATTCAGGGTCATAAGTTTGAATTAAGAAATGGCAATCCTATTGTTTCAAGGTCATATAGCTGCTATGATTTATGTAAACGTGACACTCGGGTTTTTTTTCTTCCTTTTTTTTTTTTAAATCTCGTCTGATCTGGTTATAGAATTGGGTTATTTACTTATTTTTTTATTTCATCTGCAACTCTGAAATAACACCATTTGGGTAAAATTTAACGCATTTAGGTGTTTGTGTAAAAAATGTAATCGCATATTTTTAACGCATTAATTACGCTTTAATTGCAGTAAATCAACAGCCATATATAAAATTTGACTCAGTATCACAATAATTATGAAAAATACAACCACTGTCTCGGGTACAGATGTATTAGCAAGATGTTATACTATCAAAACACGATACAAAATTATGCGCAAAAAAATGATGATACAAAATTTATAGCATCTCGTTATTTTGATCTAAAAAATAAACGGGTTCATTATACCTTCAACAATACAATATAGTACTTCCACCAATACACCACAGTATATAATGTAAACTAGTGAATGAAAGTTTTCTCTTTTTACATCGAACTGAAAGGGAGCAGGAGTTTACTTGTCGCAGGGCTAAATAACCAAAACATCTTCATCATATATTAAAAGTGGGGCTTCAGTCGACATACGTGGGGGTATGTGCGAATTGCTAAGGGTGGGGGTGGTAGATCTACTTAATAAGTGGACGGAACTTAAACTTCAAATGGTGAAATTCTGTTATTTATCGTTTCGGTGAACTTTCCGCATTTAGTCAAATTAACGCATTTAAATGTTGCGTTAAAAATTTTAATCGCGAATTTTTTTTGACGCGTTAATCGCAAATTAACGCAGTTTAATAAGCAGCCCTAATATATATATGTATAATTTCTCCATTGTAATCCTTAGCTCTCTTTATAAAGGTATAATATCTCTACTGTAATCCTCAACTCCGTATATAGGTCTTATTTCTCTGATGTGTTCATCTATAAATCATCCTTCATAACATAACGGATTATAACTCCATTTATAAACATCTACCATCATGCAATATACAAGATGCGAAGGTCCCATGTTTATTTTAGCTGATACTCAAAATATAACTGCCGCGCGTTAATTGTCAAAACGAGGTTTCAGTAATAACTGGGTCAAGTCATACGTTACATCGCCAGGGAACTGCCAGGTCGTTTTTATCTCAAAGAAAATATTGTGACATGGGAAAACGTCAGAGCGACAGACACCGATGTTGGAGTGACCCTGGGAGGCCAAGGTTGCTGCATTCACATCAACGCCTCGTCTGCCCAATGTTATCGTTTTACCAGAAGTAAGGAGGACATGTTCCCGCGGAAATAATTTAATAGATATTTGGTGCAGGGGTTGTATTTTTTTTAAACAAAGTGGGATTGTTGATTGAAATATGGTGTAGGGATTGTTGCTTTGAAACAAAGTGGGATTGTTGATTGAAATATGGTGCAGGGATTGTATTTTTTTGAAACAAAGTGGGATTGTTGATTGAAATATGGAGTAGGGATTGTTGCTTTGAAAGAAGTGGGATTGTTGATTGAAATATGGTGTAGGGATTGTTTTTAAACAAAGTGGGATTGTTGATTGAAATATGGTGTAGGGGTTGTTTTTTTTTTAAACAAAGTGGGATTGTTGATTGAAATATGGTGTAGGGATTGTATTTTTGAAAGAAAGTGGGATTGTTGATTGAATCATGGTGCAGGGATTGTAATTTTGAAACAATGTCGAACTGTTGATTGAAGTTAAAATGACAAAAGTAAAAAAAAAGAAAAATCGTTTAAACTATTTAAAATCTAAAACTTACAAGAAACCATTTTAAAAAATCTAGTTATTTAACTTTTAATTGAAAATTTTAATCGTTTCACTGTAGAGTTATGATTTCTATATTGTGGATTTATATATGTATATAATTAAAAACAAAAAAATTATGCAAACTATAGAAAACCAAATGCATTTCGCTTACTGAAAGCATTTAGTACCGATTTATCTATTCACAACGTTCTGTAAAGGCATGACAAAGAGGAACTCATAATTTGTTTCGCAGAGTATCACAAAATATTTTGGCATATTTTGTGATCTCTTCTCCTGGTCTGAGGCATACCATGATCCACGGGGGATGGATCATAGGGGTTCTCTAGTCAGGAAAAAAAACCATTATTTGCGAGGGTGGTGGTACTGTGGTCAATAAGGACTATCCGAGACCGCAGTATTCACAGCTGGCGGAGGTGACGGATGTGGTCGGCACACAACACCCTTCCTCTCCGTCCCACTCAAGCACACCTGCGCAGCCTGCCATTTCGGGCTGAGGGTGCAGGCACACTACACCCTCCCCTCTGTCCGGGTGGCAGAAAAGGCTCCGTTCCTTGCCATTCTGGCCGATCGGCGGTGCACACACCCTGCTGGTCTGGCGGGTTTGGGCAAGGATTAAAACCCATATTTCTGCCGTCCCTGCAGATGATAGCGGGTACACTCACCCCGCCGCTCTGTAGGCATGGCAGACGTGCATCAGCGCCGCCGGCAGTGCTGGTGTGGTAGGCACACTGCACCCTACCATGCTTGCAATGGCGGCGTTAAAAAAAAATATTTTGGCAAGATTTTGAGTTACAAAAAAAAAAAAAAAGCAACTCATAATTAAAATGATCTCTTTCAAATCTATCCTGGACTGAGAGACATACTATAGACCTAAAGTTGTGTGGTAAAGCGCTCGACTTTCGACCTGAGGGTCCCTGGTGCGATGTCCGGTGAGGACCTACGGATATTTCAGGTCATTGCTAAAGTCCCAGCTATATCTCCCGTGGTGCCTCCATGGCCATTACACTATCCGGCTATGGTGGGGATGAAAGAAGGGCGCCATAAAAACCGTCCCATTAGTGTTTTATAAGATCTAAGAGATTTCATCTCATCCTTACAGCGACTTCACAGACACATACCATGGTCTACGGGAAAAAAGATCTTGGGGTTCTCTAGTCAGGAAAAAAAAACCTTCTTGCGAAAGCGGTGGTACTGTGGTCATTGAGGACTATCTTACGAGACCGTAGTAATCACAGCTGGCGGTGGTGACGGACTCACACCCAGCCGCTTTGTGAGCATGGAAGACATGCATCAGCGCCGTCAACAATGCTGGTGTGGTAGGCACACTACACCCTATCATGCTGGCAAAGGCGGCGTAAAAACAAAAAAAATAAAAAACAAAAAAAAATATTAGATAAGAATACCATATGACGCTGAAATTTCTACAACTTCATGAACCGTTGGCAAAAAAAAAATAATTAATTATTCTCGAGTCCATTTCAGTGAGTACTGATGCATGAAAGAAAATCATAACAATGGACAGCTTTTAAAGTGTGCTATATATATATAGTTACAAACGTCTTGGCACATTTTGTAGAGACATCGGTGAGATTGCATTTAGGGCTATGACAGTCTTTATGGATAGCAGACTTCCGGAAGTTTATTATAACCCCAAACATACCCCCCCACCCCACTGCCTAATTATCCTTTACAATATGTTTTGTAAAGAACGGAGGAATGGATATATATATATATATATATATATATATATATATATATATATGTGTGTGTGTGTGTGTGTGTGTTTGTTTGTACCATGTTTTAGGAACAAAATATGAACTTTTGTCAAACGTTGTTCATTTATGCAACTGTCAATGGCATTTTCCTATCATACAGTGCAGGGGGGGAGGGGAAACAACAAAGACCGAACATATGAAGATGGGGACGGATGGCCAAGTGGTATAGATACTCGACTGTCAACATTTGAGTCCTGAGTTCAATTCCATGGAATGATTTCCATGTGAAATTTGGTTCAAAGTCGTCCCACAAATCCACCCAGCTTTAAAGAGACCTATGTTAGGGAAGTAGAGGCGGCTGGACGTTGTGCTAACCCCACAATCCCTTCATATGCCGAGGTTATAGAAACAGATGAATTCTGCACTTCGTATGCCCCCGATGACCCGTTAGGGCTAAAGGAAATTATT
Organism: Bulinus truncatus; assembly: GCA_021962125.1. Lineage (NCBI taxonomy): Eukaryota > Metazoa > Mollusca > Gastropoda > Planorbidae > Bulinus > Bulinus truncatus. Next base: position 4,101,193 of record JAGDYQ010000039.1, read on the forward strand.
TTTTTTTTTTACATAAAGAACGTAATTTTAATTTCCATGTGAAGATTTGTTAAGCTTAAGAGTGAAACAATTCTCCGTCACTACGATAAACATAGATTCAAAGAGAAATTTTCACATCGCTGATCTTTTACACATTTATGCGGGAAAAATTTGTTATCCAAACGATGAAATGATTAATAAAATTAAATTTTTGTGGGCCCCCACAAATAATCTAGTCAAGTGCTCAGCGATCATTTAAATTATTATAAGCGATTGACTCATTGGTTTCCCGGGGGGGGGGGGGCGAATGCTCTTAATTCCCCTTAAAAGGAAATTGTATCTAGGAACCCGTAAAAATTTTCCACGACTGTCTCGGACACAAGGCAGACAAATGAACATGAATGTAACAAAAACAAACAAATAGTTGTTCTCGTATACCGATACATCGAATGTAATCCGTCAATATTGTATTGTGAAGGGGTGGGGATATTTTATGTCACATCCCTGATCCACATTAGCCCCCGGGGGGGTCATTAATAAATTTATCATTGATTAGTTCAATGCCGACCAGGTTCTGAAAACAAATGTAAACTTTCAAAAGTATCGGAATTATGATCTGGGAGTCTGGGCGCCACGTGGAGATGCGCATTTGGTGATGTAGCCTGCATGATGGTGGTGGACCTGCAGGATGGCGATGTAGCATGCAGGATGGTGGTGGAGTCTGCAGGGTGGTGGTGGACCTGCAGGATGGCGACGTAGCCTGCAGGATGGTGGTGGAGTCTGCAGGGTGGTGGTGGACCTGCAGGATGGCGATGTAGCCTGCAGGGTGGTGGTGGACCTGCAGGATGGCGATGTAGCCTGCAGGATGGTGGTGGAGTCTGCAGGATGGTGGTGGAGCCTGCAGGATGGTGGTAGACCTGCAGGATGGTGGTAGAGTCTGCATGATGGTGGTGGAGCCTGCAGGATGGTGGTAGACCTGCAGGATGGTGGTGGAATCTGCAGGATGGTGGTGGAGCCTGCAGGATGGTGGTGTAGCCTCCAGGATGGTGGTAGACCTGCAGGATGGTGGTGGAGTCTGCAGGATGGTGGTGGACCTGCAGGATGGCGATGTAGCCTGCAGGATGGTGGTGGAGCCTGCAGGATGGTGGTGGAGCCTGCAGGATGGTGGTAGATCTGCAGGATGGTGGTGGAATCTGCAGGATGGTGGTGGAGCCTGCAGGGTGGTGGTAGACCTGCAGGATGGTGGTAGACCTGCAGGATGGTGGTGGAGCCTGCAGGATGGTGGTGGAGCCTGCAGGATGGTGGTGGAATCTGCAGGATGGTGGTGGAGCCTGCAGGATGGTGGTGGACCTGCAGGATGGTGGTGGAGCCTGCAGGGTGGTGGTGGAGCCTGCAGGATGGTGGTGGAGCAGAACTGCATTGAAGTCATTTTTAACAACGCCCCTCGAGGTGATGGCCCCGAGTATCTCTTTATTTTGTTTAAATCATGACGTGTTCTGCGCATCCAGTCACGTGATATGGGATTGATTTGAAGATTACATCCATGACGGACAGACAGTGTGCTCCAAGTCATTCAGGTGGAACTTAAAGATCGCGATGACGTCGTCACTGTGATGGATAGTTTGTTGCTTGTTTGTTTTGTTTTGGTTTTTTTGCTGATAAACAAAACGTGTTTATCGATTTTAATATGACAGGTGATGTGTCGGTCTGAGACGTGTGATGTGTCGGTCTGTGACAGACAATGTGTCGGTCTGAGACGTGTGATGTGTCGGCCTGTGACAGGCAATGTGTTGCTCCGTATGCATAATCATCGATGTCTGAGAACATTTTCCATTTGCTTCTGTTTCTATTATTACTTTAAACCCATTGTAACTAATTCTTTACGATAAACAAATATTTTTTGGTAAATACATCTTTCATGAACAAGTGGCTCAAAACCTCATCACAGACTCACGAACAAACGCACTCACACACCAACATGAATATCAATTCTGCCTTGAGTCATTCAGCTCATTGCGTGAATCCTTGGCTTAACGCAGCACCACACATGCGCGCGCGAACACACACACACACACACACACACAATAACGACATCGTTATATTTACGTGAAGTATAGCTCCGTTTTGTGAGCATTATGTCATAATCTGTCGAGATCTAGGCTGTCATTTGATGTCATTATGTCATCTAGTATCCGGCGTCACATCCTGCCAGTGTTTTTCCTGACAACCGTCAACTGACATGACAAGGTCGATAGTGTCACAAGTCTAAGCTAGTAGGGGGAGGGGACAAATGAGAGAGAGATAGAGAGAGGTAGGGAGAGAGAGAGAGAGAAAAAGTGTTCTGTTCAAAGGAAACTATGAAGCAATATTTTGTCGTGACCATGTCAAGTATCTGTTGTTGTTGTTTTGCCCCGGGGACTTCATCGGTAACTTGAGACCCTCTCTACCAGCAAGGACTAAATTTGTCTTTTGCTTTTCATTATGTGGTTTACAGATTTACAAATAGCTGATTAGGCAAAATGATAGACATACTGACAGGATATGTAGATAGATAAACAGAGAGACAACAAGGCAGGCGGACATACTGATAGATAGATAGATAGATAGATAGATAGATAGATAGATAGATAGATAGATAGATAGATAGATAGATAGATAGATAGATAGATAGATAGATAGATAGATAGATAGATAGATAGATAGATAGATAGATAGATAGATAGATAGATAGATAGATAGATAGATAGATAGATAGATAGATAGATAGATAGATAGATAGATAGATAGATAGATAGATAGATAGATAGATAGATAGATAGATAGATAGATAGATAGATAGATAGATAGATAGATAGATAGATAGATAGATAGATTCAATTCACTACTTCAATTCAGTACTTCCATTCACTCCTCCAAATCACTCCTTCCATTCACTCCTTCAATTGACTCCTTCAGATCACTCCTTCCATTCACTCCTTCAATTGACTCCTTCAATTGACTCCTTCAATTGACTCCTTCAATTGACTCCTTCAAATCACTCCTTCCATTCACTCCTTCACTTCACTCCTTCAAATCACTCCTTCAATTCACTCCTTCCATTAACTCCTTCAAATCACTCCTTCCATTCAGTGTTCACTCCTTCAATTCACTCCTTCAAATCACTCCTTCCATTCACTCTTTCAATTGACTCCTTCAAATCACTCCTTCAACTCATTCTTTCATTGGCTGACTTCACTCTCCCATCTACTCTTTAAACTGTCTGTTTCCGTCTTTCACTCCTATTCCCCCCACCCCTTCTTCTCGTCCGCTCCCCTCAGTCACGCACCATCAATATAATCCTCCCAGGATTGACGCCTCCACCCCCCCCCCGACTCCCTTAAACACAAAACGATACACACCACCTCCTTTCCCCCGTCCTTTCCCGGGCCATTTTTATTTTCTTTATCTCTAACATTAGAGCAGGCCTAATTGGCCAAGTTCAATTTCAACTACGGGGCGGTTATAGTGTAATTTGGCTTATCTGGCCAATCTTTATTGCCGAATGCCAGCCATTTGCACATTTATTTTTTTTTAAATCTTGGCAGTGAAAATAGCGCGCGCACATACAAAAAAAATCTGGCCATATAACGATGGAGTCGCGTTGGCATTATAAAAAAAAAATAAATAAAATTAAAGCTTGTTAATGTTCTAAGGGGGAGTTAATTTTTATTGTGAAAAGGAAAATCGTCACCGGTTATGTTTCCCCGTCACAAACACGATTTCCCCACCTTCTGACGTGTTGCAACGTCATCGACTGGTGCAAACAATGGGTTGGGGGAGGGGGGACGCTGCCGGGACTTGGCGTGTTGAACGGTAATTACCGTTTTTTTCAAAGGAAATTCCCGAAGAAAAGAAAAGCATAATATTCAAATGTAAATTTTTTTTTTTAAATAAAGGAAGGTGGCAATTATTTTAGCACTAAATACCTGGTACTAGTACGTTGTCAAACAATCTAGCACAACATCAGAGAATAAGTAGTGATATTTTAATAACACACTAGTGTAATGTAAAAATGGTTTACAATTGAGCCGGAGGTTCATTTTGAAGAGGGCGTCTCGTTCATAGGATAATAGAAATACCGTCCCGAATGGGTGGGGAAAAAACAACAACAACAGGGCCGGGCTTAATATAGAGAGCAAAGGGGGCTGACATGTTACAGTTAATGTGCGTGCGTATGTGTGTGTGTGTGGTAGTGATACATGTGAGCGGGCAGGGGGGGCAGTGGCATAGCTAGAGTAAACGTCACCCGGGGCGGTCCGTTCACCCACACCACCCTATGCTGAATGGTTAGGTGTAGCTAAATTTTCATAAATAACTCTTATATTACTCTACCTCTAGGCTCTACTTTACTCTACTGACCGGTACGTTACTGCTTACATGTATGATCCAAGACAAAATCCGAATCCAATACCACAAAACAAGTACAGTAGTTCAAATCCTAACATTTCTAAAACACAACTGTTCTTTCATATAATTTGACAAAGCCATGGTCGTCATTTTATTAAGAATATTGTTCGAAATAAATTATAAAATGTTCGAAATAAATTATAAAATGTTCGAAATAAATTATAAAATGTTCGAAATAAATTATAAAATGTTCGAAATAAATTATAAAATGTTCGAAATAAATTATAATAAAAAATTTAAAATATATAAGAAAAAATTACTCGCCAAAAGACCTGTACTGGCTCAGACGATATTTTCGACGGTTGATAGATTCAAATTTGAAATATGTGACGTCATCATAACGGTCTCATTTCTTGTGTTGATTGGTTTTTTATCACAATTCTATTTTCAGACTATGTTCGCACCTTAACCAGGCTGAAAAATTTTGTTGGAGGTGACATAGTGTCACCCTCCATATGCTGTCACCCGGAGCGGTCCACCCCCCCCCCCATCGCCCCTCCTTAGCTACGCCACTGGAGAGGGGGATTATTTGTTAATGGTAAAAGTCTAATTGTAAACGTGAATGTATGTGTGTGTATGTGTGTGTGTGTGTGTGACCTTAGGCTAATTATCCGTTAGGATATTGATTTTTCCGTGAAAAAGGTTTACACAAACAATTATCACTGGACGGGGCAATTTAAAAAACGACAATGGGGAGTAGCAAGGCTGTGTGACACAGACCCCCCCCCCCGGGGTGGGGGTGGGGGTGGGGGGGGACTTGTTTGTATAAGGAAACATTGGGAGGAATAGGAAGGGGGGCAAGTAACGGGAACACAGAAACCAAAGTGTACCTGAACAGGTGAGATTGTATGTGACAGGTATGACAATGACAGTCAGTTTGTTACATTTATTTCTCTCTCTCTCTCTCTCTCTCTCTCTAACTCTCACCTGATAGTCAGTCACAGTCCATAGACTAGCTGGTAATTAGCGGGTAACCTTGTCACGTCTACACCTTTACTTTTAGAAGGTATTTAATTGAAATTACTTTCTAAACTCTCTCTCTCTCTCTGTCTCTCTCTCTCTCTCTCTCTGTCTCTCTCTCTCTGTCTCTCTCTCTGTCTGTCTCTCTCTCTCTCTCTCTGTCTCTCTCTCTCTGTCTTCTGTCTGTCTCTCTCTCTCTTTCTCTCTCTCTCTGTCTGTCTCTCTCTCTCTGTCTGTCGCTCTCTCTCTGTCTCTCTCTGTCTCTCTCTCTCTGTCTCTCTCTCTCTCTCTGTCTCTCTCTGTCTCTGTCTGTCTGTCTCTCTCTCTGTCTGTCTCTCTCTCTGTCTCTCTCTCTGTCTGTTACTCTCCTGATTGATGGTCTCAGACTGTCAACGAGTTCGTCGGCCTAAATCTGTTTTGAAAGGTTTACAATTGAAATTACTTTCAATTTTTTTTTCTAAGCTGTATATTTGTCTCTCTGAGTTATATGTCTGTTTTTTCTATCTATCTATGTCAGTGTTTGTCTGTGTTTCTATCTGTCTGTGTCTATCTATGAGAGCTAATATCATGTGACTCTAATAACAATAACTCTCTTTCACTGTTAATGTGTTGTGGGAATGTTGGCCACTAAGAAAATACGCCCTCCCCCCCCCCCAGCACCAAGAGTAGGGGAGGGGTGAGGGCGATATGATATTGCTGTCAGCTACCTGTATCAAAAGTAAACTCTCGGCCCGTAATATCATATACATCCATAGCCCCATGTACTGCTCCCAGGCGGGATGGACCCCGGCCTGTTTAGAAGACCATTGGGTGGACGGTCGACCCCCCCCCCCCGAAGTTGGTTTTGAAAGTTATGGTCCGATGATGTGGGGGGGATGGGGTAAGGGCGGATATAATGGGGGCGCGCCGTAGCCCCCAAGCATTGAGGGGCGCCAGTAAGAAAAACAAATTTACACCCTTTGTTTATGTCATTTTTTAGCACAGGGTCTCTACCAACCTAAGTCTACACCCCCACCCACCCACCCACCCACCCCCTCCGGGGAAGGGCTAACTGCGGATCGTGGTCCATCTACGTCCCATTCAGCTGTTTGATGAATCCCGTTACAAAGACCTTCTATGCTATGGCGTTCAGTCGCTGACATTTACATGACTGTTTCATCATAAATATATATTCCATCCATTTCGTCTTGTTCCAATCCCTCTTATGGTTCAGTCGTATGTAAGAACAAAGTGTGTCGCACGGAGCCCCGTAACGTGAAAATTATACAGCAGGGGCCAGGCATTCTACAGCAGGAGCCAGGCCAATAGTAGGTGGGGGGGGGGGCAGGAAATAAATGTTACTAAGTAGAGCAAACAAGCAGAGGGGGGCCAGACAAAATGCAGCGGGGGGGGAGTTCGGCCCCCCAGCCCCCCTGCACGCTACGGGCCTGGGCGCACGATTAAATAATGTTAGCATACTTGGATTTTTGCAATAAGTTTGGTTTGACTAAATTTAAGTGACGGCTTGTACTGTCAGATTTACCCAGAGGCTCGATTTGTAGTTGGATGTCACGTGACTATTTTGTACGTCGCAAAGGGAATATGTGAGTAAATTTAGCATTTAGTCATATTCGCATTACGTGATGTAAGATCTGTGCAATTTATGAGAAAAATCGGCCTGACGTGGTGGCATGAAACCCACATACGGATGAACACACAAGTACAACCAGGCGAGCTAAGGCATTTACTCACACACACACACACATAATATAAAAACACGTAAAAACATGTCAGCGATACACGCAATCCCTAAAATGATATAAGCGCATACATACATACATATATACATTTTTTTTTATAAATACATGAGCGAAAGCTAAATCTTAAATCACGGTTGGTTGAACCATTCACGTGTGCATGCTCATAATCAAACCGACACCTTGACACGGTGAGTACATACAGAACATAACTTGCATCAGGGTCATTCTTCTGGATGGGCAAACTAGACCTCCCCCCCCCACAGCCAAAGGCACCCCTCCCAGTAATACTGTCTGTTAAATCTATTGTTAAAAGACCTCCGTTAAACACTTATGCCTAGGCACCCCAAGTCTATTTCTAGGGCCCCAGGTCTCTGTCTAGGGCCCCAGGTATCTATATAGGGCCCTAAAAGTGCGAAGAGCGGCACTGATGTACATACAGAAATATTTTAGGCCACATAGCACACGCCAATGCGCAAGAAACTTAACACACACATACACACACACACACACACACACGCATACACTTAAAACGCATACGTTAACATGTACAGTAATGTACACAGATTTAAACATATGAACGTAAACACATTTATGAACACATACAAGGAAATAAACATACATACATACATATATACACACAACACGGAGACATTCGCCCCTATGTAACACTAGCCTTTGGTCATGCAATATTTATTTATAAATAGCCTCGGCTAGCGCTAGCAGCTTGTTGTATGTACCAGAGTTTATTGTTATTAGAGTCACACGATATTAGCTCTCATAGATAGACACAGACAGATAGAAACACAGACAGATACTTACACAGACATACAACTCAGAGAGACAAACATACAGGTCAGACACTGACACAGATATAGACTTACACAATCAGAAACTCACACAGACAGACACTCACACAGACCGACACTCACACAGACCGACACTTACACAGACAGACACTCACACAGACAGACACTTAGACAGACAGACACTTACACAGACAGACATTTACACAGACAGACAATCACACAGACAGATACTCACACAGACATACACTGACACATAAAAATACACAGACAGATACTTGGACAGACCGAAACTCACACAGACAGACACTCATACAGACAGACACTCAGACTGAGCATGACTCTTTATGATCTGAGCCAAACACCCGTGTCTGTGTTTACATTTCCATGTTTATTTTATCTGTTCTTTCTGCGCTATACTTAGCCACTATGCAGTTTGTAAATCAAATTTTTTTTTGTTCTGTTGTTGTGCGTGTGTGTTTTTTTTATCCAAGCTTAACAAATAAAATACCTGATGTAGTGTGACGGGGCTCTTTCTGTCTTCATTTACATTTTTTTTTTTTTAAAGGACTAAAGAACACAATCCGTTTGAACATTATTTGTATAGCAGTCTAAATTCTAGGGCCAAGTTAACCGCCTATCAGGCTCTTTGATGCGTTCCGCGCTCTGCTCTCCTCCACAGGTTCAATCAAACAGCTCAGTTAATCTATTAGACCCTCCAGACAAATTTAATAGCCCGCTGTAGCCCGCGGTTTCAAAGTTTGCCAACCTCCTGTTGTAGATGCTGTAAATATGTGTTCGCCCATCTCATTCCTCTTTCACACGTGTGTAGCAGTAATAATTTCTTTTTTTTTTAAATTGTACTCATTTACAGACAGTGCCAAATCTAGGGATTTGGGGGCCCGGGGGATTTTGGCCTTTTTGGGGCCCCTGCATTTTGACATTCGACACCATGACATGAGAAAATGTACTTAATATTTTATATAAAAATATTTTTGGGGGTCCTCCCTCAAGCTGGGGCCCGGGGGATTTTCAAATTTGGACCCTCCCCCCATCCCTAAGTACGCTTCTGTAATTCCAGACGCGGTCAATGTTACATACATTTATAATACATGAGAGGAATACACGACACGTGACTTAATGAACATGGAATCAAACGTCCCGTGGTGGAAGGGGGGGGGCGGTTCATAGTCTGTGAGACATCTTCGTGGTGGATGGTAGTTCCAGGACTCGAACTCACGATCATGAGCATAGGAAAGCTACTGCGTTTGTGCAGCCGCACATGGCACCGGAATAAGAAAAGCGCTGTCAAATGTTTTTTTTTTTTTTCACTTTTCAGATTGGGAGGAGGGCGCCAACGAAATGAAACTCACCCAGGGCGTTACAATAGCTAGCTACGGATCTGCTCACGAAATCCGCCATTATATTGCATATTACGTAACTCACTGCGATAGTTCTATACTGAGTTATCAAGAGCTGTGTGTTATTCACCTAGTCATTTAGTCAGTTAGTCGTTTTGTTATGGTCAGTTAGTCATTGTTATTGTCAGTTAGTCATTGTTATTGTCAGTTGGTCATTTTGTTATTGTCAGTTAGACATTGTTATTGTCAGTTAGTCATTGCTACTGTCAGTTAGTCATTGTTACTGTCAGTTAGTCATTGTTATTACGGTATTTTTTTAACCTATTTTCAAATTACACACACACACACACACACGCGCACACATTCTCACACAGAATGTGATGTTCCAAGGATACATATGTTTTAAATATGTCACCTTTCTGTGTTTTTCTTGTTTTTGTTTGGGATGAATGGCGGGTAATGTTTTTCTAAACACTCACAATATGAGTGTGCGTGTGTGTGTGTGTGTGTGTGTGTGTGTGTGTGAGAGAGAGAGAGAGAGAGAGAGAGCGTGTGCAGAGCTTACGGTAAAAGTAGACGCAAACCAAAAACAAACGAAAATAAATCTAAGCTTATCAAAACACGTGACCTCACCGACTGAAACAATGGGGTCCAATTATAGGACAGTGTTTGTGCTGCTCCGTAGGATGCCACAGTGACACCCTCCTCCCTTCCACCCCCACCCCACCCCCCAGACTTACACCATCGTCTCCATCAGAGATGGATGTTATGCCAGACAGACAGGGCAGACAGCGCAGTGAAGCAGGCGGTGCTATCTCTTGATATCACATACACCCAATGTCAAACGTGCAGCCCTTGCAAAGTTTTTCTCCCCCCCCCCCTCCCCCGGGGTCTAGATGTTGAAATAAAAGAAATTAGGAGATAAAAAGTCTAGCACTTCCCCCATTACACCTGACGCCCCCCCCCCATCCCACCCCCTAACACTTTCTCCTCATTTAGGTCAGTAACTTTCTAACTTACGTAAGATGTTTCAAAACTGGTAGCCATCTTGAATCACGGCGTACATTAGATCAGCCGTTGCGTTTGCACATCTGATTAATTAATAAAACACTTACTTTAAAAAAAAAATGTATGAACTATGCTAAAATAGAACACACTGTGCTGGCGACATATATATACACACACACACACAAATATGAAATATACGATTTCATTCAATTCACTCTGGCAGTTCTAGTGTTGACGTGTTTCGGGAAATTTTACATCAATAATCACTAGCTGCTCGATGTTCAATCGATTTGAAATTTTGAACATTTTTGTATTCTCGATGACACTATATTTTAAAAAAACAGTCGACTGGAAGGTTTCCGAGTTCGAACCTTGTGATTTTTTTCAGGTCCTGGTGAAAGTCCCCCAAGTCCACCCAGCTTTAAATGGGTACCTGACTTTAAGTTGGGGGAGTAAAGGGCGTTGTCCACACAATCCCTTCATATTCCGAGATTACTTAAACAAGAGAATTCTACACTTCATCTGCCCCGATGAGCCCTTAGGGACTTAAGGGAACTTCACTTTTTTTTTAATTTAAATTAGCAGCATGTTTGAAAATAGCCCATAATAACACACTTGTATTGTTATTATTATTTTATTTTAATACAAACGACAGCCACAACATGTAATTTCTTTTTTTTTTTTTCATTTCCCCCTTTCGTACCTGGAAGATTGGAAAAGATATACATCTAAAACTGCGAGATATCACTAGCTGCTTGTGCGGATAAGGCCACGCACGCAGGCACGCACACACATACATTAAAAGATTAGCAGTGTACCGCTGCGTGTAGGACACCAGGTCTCCAGGTATGAATGGCTTCACCCGATGGCCCGATCAAAAAGTCGAACCAAAAAAAAATATTTTTTTGAAAGAAAGAGAAGTTAGGAAAAAACAACTTTGTGTGTGTGTGTGTGTGTGTATAGAGAGAGAGAGAGAACTGTCGCGGGGTGGTGGTGGTGGTGTTGGGCCCGTCGAGACCGGGGCGCGGTGACAATAGGGGGGGGTCGATGTGGATCTACATGGGGCTTTACTATACGGGATCGTAAACAAAACAAAATCTCCGCTGCGGAGATTGACTCATGGTCCACACGGGCGGTCCGCTGGGCTTGTTGTTTGTTGCCTGCGTTCACACAGAGCTTATTGTCGTGTGTGTCTGGGGGAGGGTTTGTCCCATATATCTACTGCAGGGACGCGGCGTCCATGTTGCCTGTGTTGTCTGCGTTCACACAGAGCATATTGTCGTGTGTGTGTGGAGGTTTGTCCCATACATCTATCTACTGCTATCTCTGTCTCTCTCTCTCTCTCTTTGTATGACCTCTGTCAATGCTGCTGCTAAGGTCACGCTAGTGCCCCAAACAGTGTCATGTTTTGTTTTTTTAATGTATTATTGTACAACTTTATGACGCGTATGTTTGGAGTCAGTGTGAAAGACTCAGCAATGTTAAGACTTTTTATTTTTGTCAACAAAACGTATGACTTCCATGCAGGTAAAACATGGACTCGGTCGCGCCTCGTTCTGGGTGATTTTGAAAGGTCCCGCCCCTCCCCCCACCTCCCGTCATCAGCAAGACACTCTTCAGAGGTACTTTCGATTAAAGTTATCTTTCCAGATCTACTTGCCCAAGAAATAAACTTCCTAGAAGTACTGTTCATACAAGTACACATTCTAGAAGTACTTTCCATAGAAGTACACTTTCCCTAGAAGTACACTTTCCAGATGTACACTTTCTACCTCTTGAAGTAATTTCACTAAATAATAACTTTCTAGAAGTATAATGTCTAAACGAAACATATTGCCTCGACAGAATACTCCTTCAAATGTCTATATGAGCGGAAGTACACTATCTAGATGTAAATTAGTTATTCTCACTAGAAGTACATGTACTTTGCCAAAAACAAAATCGGCACGGTTATATTCTCATTAAAATTGTTTAATTTTCCAAAAGTAACCTACCTAGAACTACCCTACCTAGAAGTACTCTAATTATAAGTACTCTACCTATAAGTACTTTAATGTAAGTACTCTACCTTGTACCCTACCTAGAAGTACTCTATATTAAAGTACTCTATCTAGAAGTACATTTTTCTTTTTAAGTCAATTCAGTACCACGTGTAATATGACATTTTCTGAAGAGATTAAGAACCAAATTTTCGTCCTTTGAGATCTATATATGATGTATCTATATAGATTTTATTCAAGTTAATCCACAAAACAGCACACATGTCACCTATGGATTATATCCAATGACATCCCAGACCCATGCCATCATATACCTACTCATGGCCCATAATTTTTGTACTCACAGTACTACAGAATGTGTATGTGTGTGGGGGGGGGGGCGGGGCGGGGTGATAAAGTGGGTGCGGAGGACGGGGAGGTGGGAAGTAACAGCCACGTGTTTCAATGTATGGGTCCGATCAATTCCTAGTGATTGTCCTTGGGTCTTCTCTTCACCCCCACCCCAACCCTTTCTTACACTGTTGTACTAGGTGACCCCTTCCCCCCCCATCCCTACAACAAATTATGTTGCACTAATCCAATTTTCTCCAGTGAGTTGTGGGTTCGGGGGGGGGGGGTGATAGAAACATTGTCAGCTGGGGGGGGGGGAGTGTCCTCATTAGCTTGGTCTGATACTTGCGCTTCACACAAACACACACACGCAGACACACACAGATACGCGCAGACACACACACACACACAGATCTTAGTCTTTTCGGTCTTCGCCCTACTTTCTTAACCCCCACCCCCTTCTGCACCCCCACCCCACAGAACTTAAGTTATTCGTTTTTTTTTTTAAATCTTCTTCCTATTTCTCGAACTCTCCCTCTCTCCATCTTGTTCACTTTTAAAAGGGGATAAAAAAAAAGAGTTTATTTAAACACAGAGTTTGTTTTTTATCTTTCCCCTTTGCATGCTGGAAGTGACGTCAGTAAAAAAAATGGGCGTGGTGGGGTGGAGTTAAAGAACCAGGAAATACTCCTTTTTTCCCTTCTTCTTCTTTCCAGGTAAAAATAAATACATGCGTTTGTTCCTCCATTAATTCCTTTGACATGTAGATATACCCCCCCGGGGCATCTGTCCCCCCTACCCCCAAAGGCACACACACACAGACACACACATACACACACACACACACACACACACTCTAAGACAAAATAAAAATCAAAACTTTTACCATTTCACTTTTCTCCCCGGGTATGTAGGTGCTGGTAAACCGAAAGACCTCGATAGCCCTGGGTAGGGGAGGGATGCTTTTAGCCCTTCCCCCAACCACACACACACACACAGACACAGACACATCAACCCTTCCCCTAAATCTTCTTTGTATTAAGTTGAAGGGAAATGTCCCCAAAAAAACAACAACACCAGCAGTATATCAGGCTGTTGTACTGGCAGCTGTACTATCTGAAGTCTCCAGTTCTATATCATCCTTTATGTGACGAGTCTAGAAGTGATATTTGTTGTGAGTCCAGTTGGTCAAGGAGGATGTGACCTTTGGACTGTCGATAGGGATTGGCAGTTCTAAAGAAAATTGAACAGATAGACATGACCTGTAACTATGTCGAAGAGTAAAAGAAAATTGGTAACATAAAATATTCCGTATAGAGTTTCTGGTGTGAATGTGGGACCAATGGCTATCAGTAGAGAGATCAATGGGCTACTTGTGGCAGAGGGATTTGAACTCCAATCCTATTAATAGCACACTAATCATGGTGGGCACTGAATGAGCGACACATTTCAGTACATTTATATGAACTGTTCAGAATGTTTGTCTTCATTCAAACAAAAAACAAAATGCAATGTAAAACCGTTGAGAATGTAAAACAGTTGACAATGTAAACTAGTCGGCAATGTAAACCAGTTGACAATGTAAAACAGCCGGAAGTTTAAAAAAAAAGCTGACAATGTAAAAAAAAAGCTGACAATGCCAATCAGATGACAATGTAAAGTCCTAATTCAAATGTTAAGTACATTATCTCATGTCATGGTGTCGAATGTCAAAATGCAGGGGCCCCCAAAGAGGCCAAGCCCCCCGACCGGGCTCCCAGATCCCTAGGTTCGGCACTGGAGGCCCTTTAGATGCCTTCCAGTGAGTAGAGGGGGGCCTGTCCAGCTTTGATTATATTTATATGCATGCCCAGACAACCACGCCAGTATTAAATTCATTCACATCCTCTCAACGACATGGCGTACACACAATCACCCTCCATCCTCCCAATACCACCGGCGCCCCCCAACCCCTCTCTCTCTGCGCCTCTCCCTTCCGCTTGCTTTCTCACTCACATCGCAGCAAGTATCGATATTATATTTATCCAGAGACGCGATATCCGAGCAAGATTTACCGCTTTCGTATTGAGTGAAAAAAATAAGGTATCGATCCGAGAGCCCTCGTATGACTGCGTGGAGCGAGTACAATTATTGACTCAGTCAAGCGGTTGTTTGCCGGGAGTTTTTCCCACAAAAGGAAGCCTCCAATATCTTCTCTGTGCTGGGAATTTGTATGTTATTTAGAATATGACTTTGAACAGAAGAGTTTCACCATGGATTGACTGTTTAGTGTATGGGACTGTAGTAGGAGCGTAGCACGCTGATTACGGTGCTGGTGAATGGGACCATAGAGGTTTTGGGGTTACTGCTCTGGACAGACCGTGTGTATTGACAGCGGTGAAAAAGCACTCCTGCCCCGTGCAGGGCCGCAGACAGAAACTCAGGGATGGTCGTGTGGTAAAACTCTCGACTGTCGACCTGAAGGTTACCTGGTTCGATCTCCGGTAAGGACCAACGAAATTTTTCAGGTCTTGGCTCTAGTCCCCGCTATATCTCCCGTGGTGCCTCCATGGCGATTGATTCAGAAAAATGAAATGACTTACCTACACCCCCCATTCACTCCCACATAGTTGTGTCTCTCCCCCTCACAATACACATACACACACACACGCACAGTACATATACTCAATTACTTTTTACAACCTTTAATGTACTCACTAACAAATTGAGGTCCATATCATCGGTTATGATGAGGTCAGACTGACATAAAGTCATACGTCATGGGGCGGCCGCCACTTGAGGTCATTGAGAGCCGCATCTCGATTTTATTTATATCTTGGTAAAAAGAAAAAGTTACAAGGGCCGCTCCATTGTTTATTCATCCTATTGTTAATATCAAAAGAAGTTTAACAATAATAATCAAGCACTTTGAAATGCACAAACACACACACACTAATGTAACCGAAGTGCCGTAGGGCCTCCATTGTTAGCAGAGACAGAGTGACGTCACGTGAGCCAGGAAAGAGAGTGAGACAACAAACCAAACGTAGACATTGGTGAATCTAAATGTCTTAATGTCAGCAAAATCTAGCTCTGAACAAAAAAATGAATTAAAAAATAAATATTTCTTTGGGAGCAACGGGAAAGTGGGCTCCAAACGGAGCCATGCAAAAATGACTCCATTAATGGAGCCTTCAAGGCCGATACTGTGATATTGTTTAACAGGCTCAGCAAAAACTTTGAAATAAATCTTGCCGGTAAGTTATTATTAGCGGCACACATATGTATATATATAGATGTTACAACCAATAGCTGCAATTGGCCGATTAGCAGACATTGGCCGTAACATATATATATATTAATAATTATGTCTGTAATCATAACACATTATATTTAAATAAACAGTCAAGAGATTTTGTTCGATGCTACAAAACTACATTAATCTACCCAGTTTTGAACTTGATTTTATATTTGTGTTAAGATCCTACAATACAATGAGCTTGTATCACGTCTGTTATAGACGTCATAAATTACAATAGGTGACTTCATCATTGTATTGCGTTGCAGAGGGAAAATAATGACGTATGCGAGCAGAAGTAAAGGAAATATTTACAAAAGATAAATAAAAAAGAACTTGGAGAAAAAAATCTTTTTTCAATGGTGTGTCTCAATTGACCCACTAGGAGTAACTCATTCAGTCAAGACTTGACCAATTGTCTGGAAATGTTTGCACTATTTAATTAGTAGCTCGTGGAATTCCGGGAATGTCCGGAGATCTCACATGATCGGTGAAAACATCCGCCAAAAAAAAAAACTGTCATAAACCCACAGACACACACACACACACAAAGGGAAATTGACATGTCCTTTTGACGGGACATTTTGACCCGTAATTGAACACTATTGGCCCCCAGATTCATGACATACTAGTGATGCATTTTGAATGAAATCTGTGTATGTGTGTGTATGTGCGCTGTATGTGTGTGTGTGTGTGTGTGTGTAGTGATAGCTGGAGATGGTGAGAATTTATTTATACGTAGTCTCGATTTTGTGTGCGGCCGCTGCTCCCGCTGACCGCTGCTTACGGTCATTACTCAAATTTACACGTGAAACGTTTTAAAAATGTTGAAATATTCTAACTAGAGTCACGTGACCCGACCATAAACACTCACCCCCCCCCCTTCCCATTCCTCTCTTCCAGTCAGTAGAAACAATAGCAATATTAACAAGCTGGATGACATGTGTCACGTGATATTCCGTTGTTGTTTGCCGTCTGCTGTTTTTTTTTTTGGTGATGACGGACTTGTTGATAGTTGGGTTTATTTATTTATTTTTTAAATTAACGACCGAACAGTTTGATTGGTTGCCAAACTACTGAATATGTCTGAGATGACAGCCTAAGGTCATTGAAAGTAAATATTTCGAAGAAACAATATGATTGGTTGGTTTATCGACAGACTTACTGTCACGGTGGTTTGCTGTCGTCTGTGGCGTAGACTAAGTGGGAGGGAGTCAGTGGATAATTCAAAGGCGTCGACTTAGAATTAATGAGTTCATTGTTTTTTTTACTCAAAGCTATATATAACCTACTTTTCCAGGATAGACTGGTGGGCTGGGGGGGGAGGGGGCAAATGCAATTTCAGATGTCCAGCAATAGCCCTTTTATAGTCACTTGACCATTATGAAAGTCCAGACTTGTGATGGGCTTTACAGTACAGCACACTTACCCCCCCCCCTCCTCTTCTGGTATGAAAAGAAAAGGGCGGGGAAACTACAAAAGTTATCATTTAATTTTGTGTGTTATACGGTTAAATTAACCGATTAACTACAAGATAATAGAAGAGAAAACATTTTTAAAAATACCAACCAATCAAATAGCAGTATTAGATCGGAGTCCGGCTATTGCGCATGCGCACATCTACAGCAATAAAAAAATAAAGTCCGTCTAGAGCGCTAGAGCGCATGCACATCTATAGTTGGACCCCGGAAAAAAATAATACGGAGTCCCGTTCCTTGGAACGAAAACTGGGAAATCCACGAAAATTATAAATTAAAAAAAAATGATTAGGAAGAGCACCATAGTTCCATTATGTAAATACGGTATCACTTAAGGAGTAAAATAAAAATAAAGTTCATTTGATCTCTGTGACCTTTGGTCCTTTGGTATGGTCACTGTCCATCATGGTTGGTGAGAGTACATGTTCCTGTTTCTGCCTCAGCATGTTGAAATGGGGGTTCCTTAATTTCCCCAAGGGACGCAACTCCGCGATCTGACCCTATGGGGTGTCAAGGTAGACAACTCGACGGTTGAACACGGGACTTAAATTAATCACTCGCTCGAGCTACACCAGAATGTCATTTTGACCCGTGATATGAGAGGAGGGGGGGTGATTGGTAGAAGACAGGAGGGTGGGGGGGGGGGTTGAACAGTGGCCATTTCCCGAGAAACTGACCAAATGGCCATCTGTTGCCTCTTCAGAGCTGCGACAGCAGGGGAGATTCAGAGCGAAAATACACAGACTAACTCGAAGAAAGACAGAGAAAGAAAGAAAGAAAGAAAGAAAGAAAGAAAGAAAGAAAAAAGGGAGAGAGAGAGAGAAAAAGAAAGAATGAAACAGAGGCGCGGGGAGGGGGAGGGGTAAGCCCAGTAAACGTGTAGGCCTATATATTTCATTTTCCAATAACACAATTTTATTTTTATTATAATAATCTTGTTTTTGTGCATGGTGGGCCATTCTACTTTCAAGATTTGGCTGATTGTTTCTTACTGTAGGATCGATTGATTGATTATAATCTTAGTGTAGGATCGATCGTTCGGTAATTCAATCACTGTTATATTTGAAATATAACCGCAAGGCGCTGATCAAAAAAAAATTATTAGGTGATCGATAATCGAACTCGTCATCAGTAATGTCAAATGGTTTGTCATAAATGATGTATTTGAGTCATTTAGATACAGCGGGGGGGGGGGGGGGCTCGGGATGGGGGCGTGGAAGGGATTAGAACAAGAAACTTGGACATTGTTTTTAAGGACTGACCACTACAAAGACACTGAGTAAGAAGTTTTATCAAACTTGATTCATATTAGCATCGTTCATCCAAAATACTTTTTTTTAAATTTTTTTAAACTTAACTCTGTTCGTTTTACTTTCATCTAGTCTTTTACTGTCCAACTCGTCTATGTGCCCTCCCCCCCCCCCCACCCTCTTTCCCATTCACACTCACACTCCCAGCTATCTATGTATGTCGGTCTGCACTCCTTCTCTCTGTCTGTCTGTCACGTTGTTTACGAGATGAGGCATTTAATGACGACACATTAAGACTTCACATGTGGCGGTCCAGCCAACAGGTAGAAATGGAAAGGGGTGGTGGGGGGATGGGGGGGTCATAAAAACTTCAAACGCCACCGTACAATACAAAAGGGGGGAGGGAGGGGGGGCGGGCGCAGGGAAGTAGGAATGTCCATAAAAGTGAGACCGGCCAGGTGATTGTTACAGGTGATACATCCGCAGAGAATCTCTTTGATTCTGTAACATGTCTGTTATGTTACACCGTGACTTATTAGCTTTTACATTGTAACAGAAAGGGATAGCCGTCGGACGTGTATTTTTTTTTTTACATGGTAACAGACAAAGCTGGCCGTCGGACGTTGTTTTTTTTTTTCGGCGGTTCTTTCCTTTGAACTAAAAAGTATTTATTTTCGAAGCATTTCATTTTGTCTTCATTGGAGTGGTTCTCAAAAACTGTGAAATTCTCAGCGAATATGTGAAGTGATGAGGAATGGCGATTCGCAAACTGGCGAAAAATTAGTGAGTTCAAATGGTATGGTGCTAATCATAACGATGCCAGTTGCCTGTGACATTCTTGGTGGATGTATCCATTGATCATAGCAGTCTTGGCTGTGACATTGGATGCCCTCTAGTCTAAAACCCCCTTCACGCCAATATTTATGTAGTTTTTAAAGAGATGACTTTGTCCGAATATGGTCCGTATGGCAGGGGTCCAAAACTTGATTTAGTTTTTTTTTAATTTCGATATCGGGAGGTGGCATGTAGTCCTTATATTGACCACTGTGGTATCTAGTCCTTATATTGACCACAGAGGCATCTAGTCCTTATATTGACCACAGAGGCATCTAGTCCTTATATTGACCACAGAGGCATCTAGTCCTTATATTGACCACAGAGGCATCTAGCCCTTATATTGACCACAGAGGCATCTAGTCCTTATATTGACCACAGAGGCATCTAGTCCTTATATTTACCACAGAGGCATCTAGTCCTTATATTGACCACAGAGGCATCTAGTCCTAATTACATCTAAAAACCTGGACAGTGAAGTAGTGCGCAATATGTCAACCATGTCAAGAATCTTTCACCCACGGGGCGTATAACTGGTTTCGGGGGCCACCAGCCTGCCTCGGTAGGCCCATAGGTTACAACGGTCTTGACTAGCGCAAATAACATTGACCAGTAAATAGTGATGAGTCATGCATATACAAACTACTTTTACTGTCAAATATACAAACGGCTCAATATTCAGTTTCACGTTTACGTCCAAAAAAATTAAAAAATAAGTTTAAATAAGTAATCGATAAACATTATAAAACTGACCACAAAGTAACCCTAGCTGTGATAACAGGGTTTTATGAAATCTACCCCTCCCCCCACCTCTATCTTATACCATAAAAACAGAGGCATGGTAATATTATTTTCGGCTATTAATATCATTTTAAGGAAATTGAAAGCCGATTCAAGCTTAATGTTACATTTTACGGCCATTCTTTGAGAATATTATTTTTTTTATTTTTTTTTTGTTTTTACATTTAAAATTCCAGTTTTACCAATGCACGTCAGTAAACATAACATAATCCCGCGTGTCGTCTGCCATTTCAGTCAGCAGAAGTGTAGGCAATTGTTGTTGTTGTTCTTTTTTTATTTGATGAAATTACTTGAACTCAAATTTCACCTGGTGTCTGTGTAAATAAATCAACGGCTGGTGAATATATCAGACAAAAAAAGAAGATGGCAGGCCAAAACAACTGGATAAACAAATCCATGTTTACTCTTTATTGTCTTCATAACTCCTATTTTTTATCTCCTCGTTCTCTCGTTTTCTGCCAATCTTGCATTCTTCATAAAGTGGTCCCCAACCTTTTTTTTCTCGCCGCGGACCGGTCAACGTTTGATTATTTCACCGCGGCACGCTGAGGTGCGGGTGGGGGGGTTGTTTATTTATATTTTATACTAGCTGTAACCGGTAAAACCTTTACATAGAGTTTTATCCCCTTAGTCTTGATCGGTAGGCTAGGTTATTTTTGGTTTCGGGCAGATCCGATTTTTTCATGATTGTATTTTAAACTGGAATATTGTTGTATTAATTTTTTACTTTCGATTTAACGCAGAACCCAAAATCGCTAATATTATTATATTCTATTTTTTTATTTACAATGTTATAAGGGAAATAAATAAATAAAAAAGAAACATTTATGTTTCTTGGGCGGCCCAGTATCACTTGATCCACGGACCGGTAACGGTGGATGAAGTGTGTGTGTGTGTGTGGGTGACGCCCTTGAAATGATGAACTGAAATCTATTAGATCATGTAGATTACTAATGGGATGCCCTATTTTCATCTCCGCCCTTGCCGACAATGTCATGACTACTCATGACCGAGGAAGCACCACGGTAGAGCAAGTTAGGGACTTTGACCATGATCTGAAATATCCATTGGTCATCATCACCTGGAGATCGAACCAGTGGATGTCGAGCGCTTTAACACACGGGCATCCATCCCTCGCTCATGAAGTGTTTAAAATATCCGTTCGTGTAAACGCCGCGTGTTACTGTATTGTGTTGCGATGGCCGGCACAACACCCGGTTGACTTAACCTTCCCTAAGTCACGTGCCCATTTAAAGCTATTGTGGTCTTGGGGAATGGTTAACAATCGGACCACCCGTACCCATGTAATATGAATATAACAAAAAACAAAACAATAACATAAAATAAACAGCATCAATAACAAGTATTTTTTTCTAAAAAAAAATGCAATTTAATAAAATAGGTGACCAGACAAAGATGAGAAACTAATGAAATTAGAAATTTAAAAAAAAAGTATAAAACATAACAACACACGGAACAAAAAAAAACAACAAATTTCTTCGTGTAATTAAGCAGAATGGTTCCCGTGGGGAAACGTAACTGTGTTAGGCAACAAATGTATGGATTACGTCCCCTAGTAATCGCATGATGAGATAACTTGTTGAGATCTGGAAAGATTTATTCTCAGTTGGACGATAAACTTGGATTGTTTGCCCATTAGCTGACACCTGGATCACTTCGGACGCTAATCCCGCGAGATGGATCTCTCTTGCTCACGTGCGTCCCCTCGGCCTGCTGCTCGGGGATACCGGGACACTCATTGGATAGATCCCTTG
>JAGDYQ010000039.1:4123733-4139330 GCA_021962125.1 Bulinus truncatus
AAAAAAAAAGCAAAATAAACTAGTTTGTGTTTCCATTCAAAGCAGTTTAGAAAAGAAGAAGAAAATAGGGGGCAAAGGGGAGAGATTACCGTAAGTGCATTTTTTTATCTGCCATTATTAACAAACGAGGAAGAAGACGTATATAAAAAAGAGCAGTAATTAGTGTGGGTGTGTGCAAGTCACGTCCCGCGGGCAAACTATGGTCTTTTAGAGCCAGAAGCAAAACTTTATCATAAAAGTTTTAACTTCAGGTTATATACTAGTCAGTTGAGACTCTCCGTCCAACTGTCCCTGGGCTCGGGGCCCTTTCTGTCTAATTTAGGGAACCCCGTGTGCGCCCCCCCTCCCATGATTCAAAAAGATCGCCCACGCCACTGAGCTTGAGTACACACAGATATACCGGGATGGTACTGAATAGTGGCAATACTCAAACACGGCTTATAAACCTGAAATACACCTGACACACACACACACAGACCGTGGACATCGCCGGACAATGACTGGCCCCATGTGGCGGACGCTCTGATCACACTGACGCCCGCTAAGTGGACTGCTTAGCAGAGATGACTTTATAAAGCACAAGACTCAATCCAGAGCTGATTGGTGTGCTGTGCATAGGCAGTGACTTCCATAGATGTTTGGCGGGAGGGGGGGGGGAATACAACATAGACTTCCCGATATTATGGGGGATGGTGGAGGAGGAAGTATAGGCAGAGACTTCTAGGGGTGTGTAGGGGGTAGTAAAGGTACCGGGCCTTCTTAACGGTTTATTTAATAGGAAAGGGGAGGGGGGGCTTTACTGATGGGCCGCTAGACAGTCGCCCAGTTTACCAATAAGATGGGCCCTGGTTCACCCACCACTTGCTGGTCGGGGTAATAACAACAGTAAGCCCATGCATAATGTCGCGCCGAATTACACATAAATGGAGGCAACGTGCCCAGAAGACAAAAATGTTCACTTCGGTAATTAACCAATCTGAACACACACACACACAAATGGTCCAGAATCAATGATGTTCACTCTCCCAGCACTCGCCGTTTCCCCCCCCCCCGGCCATGTTTTATTGTGGTCAACATCTAACTGGCTCTAGTTGTGTGACGATGGTCAACATTTATTTCCATCAACACGGACGGACAGCCCCGTGCCGGCCCCACCCCATCACAAATATATACACAGAGAGTGATTCGATTACGTCTCGGCGGCCCCCACTTTCAAGTTGTTGTTTGTTTGTACTCGGGCGGTCTGCGTTTCCCCGGGTACGTCAAAGTAACTAAATTACATCCCAGACTAATATACATTAACAAACAAATGTAACCTAAGCGAACTAAACGTGTCGCCTAAATAAACTGAACAGCACTTGTTGCGTTGTCAATAAATCACCCGCATTGTGAAACAACTGGGATTTAAAAAAAACAACTTGCGATTTCGGAATGGTCGTAATGTAGAGATCGTGTATGATAACGGCTGGGTCCCAGGTTCAAATCTTTGCATGAATTGCCGAAACACAAGCGGCATTTACAGAGGGTGTTGGGGGGGGGGGGCAGTGCGTGAAACCCAGGGCGAGAAACTTAGGCGCCGCACCCCCCCCCACCCAGACACGGGACCGGGTGCGGTCACCCTAGCCGCCGACGCCAAACGCCCCATACTACAGGAAAAGTAAACACAAAAAAAAATAAGCGAACTCGCTCTATGACAATAACAACGCAGGTAATTGTAAGATGGAATCAAGCCCAACAATACTTATATAGGTAGGTAATTGTAAGATGGAATCAAGCCAAACAATACTTATATAGGCAGGTAATTGTAAGATGGAATTAAGCCAAACAATACTTATATAGGCAGGTAATTGTAAGATGGAATTAAGCCAAACAATACTTATATAAGCAGGTAATTGTAAGATGGAATTAAGCCAAACAATACTTATATAGGCAGGTAATTGTAAGATGGAATTAAGCCAAACAATACTTATATAGGCAGGTAATTGTAAGATGGAATTAAGCCAAACAATACTTATATAGGCAGGTGATTGTAAGACGGAAATAAACCAAACAATACGTATATAGGCAGGTGATTGTAAGACGGAAAAAAGTCGTTGAATACGAAATGCGGAGGGATACAAAAAGGAACTCCCACAAACAAAAAGTATGTAAGTTAAAAAAAAAACTGTTCAGTTGGGTACAAAGTCCAATGCAAGTTACTAGTAAATCGACGCCAGAAATAAAGAGTACCGGGGACTGCCACGTCACGCCAACTGGAATGTGATCAATGAATTAACACATCTCTCTACCTGCGTCTTTACAGATTCAGGAATAGATCTCAAGGGGGGGGGGGGGGACAAAATAAAATTGTTCCAACTGAAACCAGTAAACCAGGTGAACTCGTTCCGTTCGAGAAAAGAGGAAAACTCAAGAAAGTGTTTTAGTTGAAGATGACAAACGGTTTCAATTTTTCTCCTCGGTTAAGTTATAAAAAATTAAACTTAAAAAGTTCATCACAACTGAGCTAACTAAATGGACTGTGATATTCTAACGTTCTCGACTGTATTGAGTTGAGTGGTACATGCGCTACAAAGTACGGTAGGTGAGTGGTACATACGCTACAAAGTACGGTAGGTGAGTGGTAGATGCGCTACAAAGCACGGTAGGTGAGTGGTACATGCGCTACAAAGCACGGTAGGTGAGTGGTACATGCGCTACAAAGTACGGTAGGTGAGTGGTACATGCGCTACAAAGCACGGTAGGTGAGTGGTACATGCGCTACAAAGTACGGTAGATCCCTGTTACACGCTTAGACTTGTATTTCAAAATAGTCAAACGGGAATAAACCGGTGAGTTGGTGAATGGTGAATAAAATGGTGAGTTCAGTGGTGTGCTGGAATGAATTTGGTTGGTCCGATGAAAAGAAGCGCACAAATTTAGTGGCCCACGATTCCCAAAAAGGTTGCCGACCTCTGCTCTAAAGTAAATTATCAATTTGTTAACTCTGATAATTATTTATGCAGATCATTTACTACACTAAACAATCGATAGAATGATAATATCAGTTTGTCAATGCATCGTTTTTGAGATTCGATAAGCGAACAACTTCGATTGGGGGGAGTCGTAGCGGTACACAAAGGTCAGAGGTGAAAGATTAGCCGTGTATGTCAACGATTAGCGGACTTTCAAATATTTACTTAGCAGCAGTGCTGGCGTACTTTGATCCGTTGAAATAAGTAAACTGCTTCTCTCGCCACCGTAGCGCCTACAATCTACCCACCTCTTAATCACAAGCCCGAAACGAAGGGGGAGAGGGAAGAAACAACATACACCCCCATCACTTCATACCTTGCATCTTCATTTTCTAATCTAAACATTAAAAAGAAGAGAAAAGAAAAAATGTTCAAGATGCTGACAGATAAAACAGAGTGGCCCATCAAGATGGTATCTGGGTAAACACAGGTGATATCTGCAGCAGCGATAAGTGTCACTCTTCCATTGCACTCGCGATGACGGGCCCCGGCAGCTCTTCGAAATCTGTGCGGTGCACACCGAAACATACAAGGGAGTGCACACCAGGGAAATTTGATGCACATAGCGAGACATGCAAGTGAGTGCACACCAGCGAGGTTTGATGCACACACCGAGACATGCAAGTGTGTGCACACCGGGGAATTTTGATGCACATACCGAGACATGCAAGTGAGTGCACACCAGCGAGGTTTGATGCACACACCGAGACATGCAAGTGAGTGCACACCAGCGAGGTTTGATGCACACACCGAGACATGCAATTGTGTGCACACCAGGGAAGTTTCATGCACTTACCGAGACATGCAAGTGAGCGCACACCAGCTAAATGTGTGGTGCATGCCGAAGCATGCGCAAGTGTGCACACGAAATAATTAATCGAGGCGAGCCCTGGCAAGTGTAGTGTATCCATGACCCTGGCTATAAGACGGCTGGTGGGGCTTCCCTGAATGTGAGCCCCAAACCTGCATACTGTTCGAATCCCAGGCGTGTCCAGTCACTACCTCCGTCGGACGTGGTGTCTACGCCATAGAGCCAAGGCAGTGATGATAATAGGAGGGTACTGCAAACAAACAAAACCACCGCCCCCCACCCAGTGGTCCATAGCAGTTGCTCTAAAAGTGGAGGAGGCGACACAATTTTAAATGTATCGAGAAAAACATAGATGCATAACCATGCATAGTCTTTCTCGATATGTTATATAATTTTTTTGTTTAAATTAAAGGAGCAGAGTAAAGGGGGGGGGGACGACTGGTATACAATTAATGACGATTTTTATCTTCCAACTTTTATCACGGTTTGTTCTTTTGCTGGTGGCTTGAGAAAACAATGCCGTTGAAATGTGTGTGTGTGTGTGTGGGACGCGGGTGGGGGGTCACGAAAGCAAGACTACTGTCGTAGTGGGTCGCGAGGCGTAATGTAATAATTAGAGATTGACTGGATTACAGTATGAGATCAACGTCTCATCAATGCAAGGACAAAAAAAAATGAGGTGTAAGGTTGAGATGCTATCGCTTGATGAGACAGCTGTGCAGTGCCAAGGGTTGAAAGGCACCAAGGTGGATGCCACACGTCAACACGACCAGTCTCGTTACTACCACAGTGAAATAGGGTTAGTTTAAAATACAGTGGATTCCGCTTAATTGGGACACCGCTTAATTGGGACAGCCGCTTATTTGGGACAAATCTCAAAGAAACCAAACCAAGAAGCCAATAGTAAATTTGTATGTTTAATTGGGACAGCCGCTTAATTGGGAAAAAAAGCCTCGGTCCCAATGTGTCCCAATTAAGCGGAATCGACTGTACATACATAAAAACTAATTAAAACAAAAAAAGGCTTTTTTATGAATCAAAAAAAAAAAAGAAAATAAAGAAACAGTCATGAAAAGACAAACGTTATCGAAAATGCTACAGTAATTAGCCAAAAGGAAATAAGAGATGGAACCTCAACAACAACAAATGTCGGGTCAACTTTCACAATCACGGATTTCAAAATTTAAAGTGCAACATATGAATACGCTCTAAACAAAAAAATAATTGCTAAACTAAATCTACGTTTATTCTTTTTTTTTTCCCAACCCATTAATACAGAGCAGCTATTGTTATCAAGGATAGATAGTTTCTGCTCATTCGGAGTAAGTATATATTTCCCATCACGACGCGGATCAAATTAGTCTCACCACGTGACACACACGGCTACACACACACACACACAGACAGACAATGAATAGAAATAAATAACATAAAATTAAATTTACCCAGTTAGCACAGATTCATCAAAACGCTTTACGTGTGTGGCGTAAAGAATGAAATAGCTGACGAAAAACGCCTTGAAAACATTCAAAGTGTCTTGCTTTTTTTTCGCCAGATACATTGCCAGGACTGGACTGGTCATCTCTTGAAATTTCATGAACGGGGAAACAATAACCGTCCGTCACGGCCTGTGTGTGTGTGTAACAGTGCGATACGAGCGAGCAACTGCTGTCGATGCCAAGATCTCGTACTCAAATAGTCCCAATCGGTGACACTTCACGTGTCAAAGTCCAACCAGCTTAAAATGTAGACAAAAGGTGGTGTGTGTGTGTGTGTGTCTCCGATTGAAGAATAGCGGGGCATGATATCCACCTGGCGTTTTGTGGCCTCGAGAAACAAGTGAGCTCCATAGCAATCGACCTTGAATGACCTGAGATCGTAACAACGTGACCAAATCTCCCCCCCCCCCCACCCACAAAGTACTTGATTTTTTTTTTCTTCATTTATAATATTGACAGATAACCTGTTGATTGTCAATCGTGGGTAGGTTTGGGGAGGGTGGGAAGAAAGTAACGCATACAAACTTTACTGAGACATATGTGGTAGTTGAACGAACTGACTGATAAATCTATAACGAGAGAGAGAGAGAGAGAGAGAGAGTGAGAGACAGAGAGAGAGTGAGAGACAGAGAGAGTGAGTGAGAGATAGAGAGTGAGAGAGATAGAGAGTGAGAGAGATAGAGAGAGAGAGAGAGTGAGAGAGAGATAAAGAGAGAGAGAGAGAAATGAAATAATTTATATTCCCGCTTAAGTGATGGTAATATCTTTTGATGAGACAATTCATTTCAGCTCACGATCCACCTGAACGTTGCGACCCAGACTTTGAGAAACACTGATATATAGACGTAAGTACTTATAGAGGGCCACAAATATATAGACGTAAGTACATATAGAGAGCCACAGATATATAGACGTAAGTACATATAGAGAGCCTTAGATATATAGACGTAAGTACATATAGAGAGCCACAAATATATAGACGTAAGTACATATAGAGAGCCACAGATATATAGACGTAAGTACATTTAGAGAGCCAAAGATATGTAGACGTAAGTACATATAGAGGGCCACAGATATATAGACGTAAGTACATATAGAGGGCCACAGATATATAGACGTAAGTACATATAGAGCCACAGATATATAGACGTAAGTACATATAGAGAGCAACAGATATATAGACGTAAGAAGAGATAAACAGAATTTCGGCGAATAAACAGACTGTACAGACGGCGAGTCAGAGTGACAGACAATAACATACATTGGATATCAAGATAAAAAAAAAAAAAGGAATAAATCCAGAGTAACGGTCACATTGACTTGACAACCTGGACACGTCTTATCAAGCTGGTCAAATCTCCATTGGTCTTAAACATATCTACAGAGGAAACAATATCCAGGAACAACGGGAACAAGAAACAATACCACTCAATGTGGCACCACAATTCCCTTACCAAAACAGGTCGTCAATAAATAAACACATTTCCCACGGAATAATCGGGAAAAAAAAAACAACAACAGAAGTTCAGACTTGTTATATAATAAATCACAACCTGTGTGACTCACAATCCTGAAATGTACAACCCCCCTCCCCCCAATCCGTTCCATCTATAAGTGCAATCTTGTCGACCCTACAAATCATTAACCCACTGAAACTTTCGGGATAGCACGACTGAAACATTTTCCAAACAACTATGTTTTCAAATCCCGAGATGGTACAATTGAAACAACTGCCAAACAACTATGTTTTCAAATCCCCGAGATGGTACAATTGAAACAACTGCCAAACAACTATGTTTTCAAATCCCCGAGATGGTACAATTGAAACAACTGCCAAACAACTATGTTTTCAAATCCCCGAGATGGTACAATTGAAACAAGTGCCAAACAACTATGTTTTCAAATCCCGAGATGATACAATTGAAACAATTTCCAAACAACTATGTTTTCAAATCCCGAGATGGTACAATTGAAACAATTGCCAAACAACTATGTTTCAAAACTATGGACCATTCAATTTGTAAACTATATTTTTTTTTAATTCACGTGGGTACGCAAATATAAACACATAGACAGAAGAAAAAACACGAATGAGCAAAAACAGACTGTTGGGGGGGGGTCCTCAATGAAAGACTCTTGGACCCTCAACACAAACAAATAACCAACACACACACACACACAAACAGACGCACATGTACACAGTTAGGACTGGAATGCTATGTTTGTATTCTATCAAAAAACAAGTTGGACTGGATGCAGAAATGTTATTTTATTTTTTAATAGTGTCGTGCGTGTAATGTTGCCCCCCTCCCAAATTTAGCTCCACAGTCACTACTCCAACTGAAACTGCAGCCCTCCACCCCCACAATCCCCTTCTACCAGGCCGTATGTATTGCTAGAACTCTTTAGCTTACAACCAAGGTAATGTTTTTTTTTTCTGTATGCCTATTCCGCTGGCCACCGTGTATACAGAAGTTTATCACAGTCCTTCCATCCACGGGCTGTCGACCACGTCTGCAAAATGACCAAACAATGGACAAAATATTCATGTTCATTTTTTTTTCAGCCATACGCTTTCTCCCCCTTTCACAATCCATCCACGTAAAATGCTGTAAGCGTGATTGTGCATCACAGGGAATGAATTCCTCCACCACCACCACCACCCACACGGAGGACCAACCCCCCCCCCTCCACCAAAAACACATTTACAATACACAATATTCAATAGTTCTCCCCCCCCCCGAACTAACAGGGGGTGAAAAAAAAAATCGATATAGCGAGAGGTGGAAATAAGAAATGCGAAGTATTTAGGTCAGTGACCTGGAGGGGACCAGGCGTCACCGGTAAATGCCAAGTATGCCGAGAAAGAGAGAGAGAGAGAGAGAGAGAGAGAGAGCTATTGACAGAAAGAAGAAAAAAAAAAGCTCTGGCGGAGGAAGAAGTAGTGATTTGAGAGAATGAAGGGGTGAGGTTTGAGGGGGGTGAGATTCCACGAGTGTTTACTTTCTAAATCTGGTCGTACATTGGGGGGGGGGGGGTACAAGATGCCAGGGCGTTAATAAAATAAAATACAACAACCGAGATAAATACTGGTACAATTGTACAGGTAAAGGTCAAAACAACTTTTGCGGTGAACGGTGGATTTACCTTCCTCCCACCCACCCCCACCGGACACACCGACCTACCTCAAGATTAATGAAGCGTGACAGTCCCACGGTCGATGCGTTAAAGTAAACTTAGGGCCGCTGTCAGGGTTTAACGCCGGGGCGGGGTGGGGGTGTAGGACAAAACCCCCAAAATATTAAGATCGAATACAAGTCAATATTATTAATACTTCCATATATACGAAGTTGACTATTGGACTAAGGGAAATGTAGATGTAAAACATCGTATCTGTCAACACAGTATATCAATAGGCATTACCCCATGTTGTTTTACGTTAATAAAGGATTGGCTTTCGACCACTGTGGTTCTTATGTAGTTTGTTTTACCGTCTGCTATAAAATGTGTGCATGGCGCGATAATTAAAAGGTAGAATAAAGATACGGTCAGTATTGACCTGGGCTAAAACCTTTAAATTTTGTGTTGTTTTTTAAACCTTGTAAGATAAGCTGACTGTTGATGTAAAGTTAACAAGAGATTGGCTTTTGACCACTGTGGCTCGACGGGCTAATGCAGCTTATTGGGGTACTTTGAAAAAAAAATTCCCTTAAAAATACGTATTTATATATATTTATATCCAGGTATTATATATTATTTTTGTTAAAATAAAAATGGGGGCAAACTAATAAATTTTATAGCAAGAGTAGGGGTTAGGTCCTAGGTCTAGTGGGAGTTTTGTCCGGATACTGGGGGGGGGGGGGGTCGGAGGGAGACGCTAGTGATGAAGTTAAGAAGTGACAGCCTGGTCGTCATTCGCGGTCTTTACAACCGACCTTTTATCAATCAGGGCAGTCGCAGGGAAAGGGGTGATACACAAGCGCATGCCGGGGGGGGGGGGGCCAAGGCAGGTACAGTAATCTAAAATAGAATGGCATAGCCGTTTGGTGGGTACCATCGGATGGTCCGAGATAGGTGGAGATTGGCATGTGTAATTAGTTAATTTGTATTGTAGTAAGTCCCGATAATAATTTTTAGAAATTCCCGATATTAAAATTGTGCTTCTTTTTATAATCACATGACGTCACTTCTTCTCGTGACCGACTTTCGACGTTGTTTAATTTTTATTTCTGCAATTGGTTCTTATCTGTGTTTAGATAAATTACATAAACATTCTGTCTGGTGACATCTAGATCGAAGCGATGGATTTTTATGGAAAGAAAATATCGTAAAGGAAAAAAGAAATGTTTGAACAGTTTGTACTGTACGGAGACGTGTGTTTTATATGCTTACTAGCTGTGTACCCTGCAAAACCTTCGCATGGAGTTATATCCCCTTAGATTCGATCGGTAGGCTAGGTTATTTTTTTCGGTTTCGGGCAGATCCGATTTTTTTTCATGATTGTTTTTTAAACTGGTGTACTGTTGTATTCATTCTTTACTTTCGATTTAACGCAGAGCCCAAATCGCTATATATATATATATATATATATATATATATATATATATATATATATATATTAGCGTTTTCAGTAAAATAAATTTTAAATCCATGAACTTAGCATTTGACTGTTGATGATTGGTTCAGTACCACCACGCTCCACCATAGGGATACAAAAAAAACGTCAACACACACACCAGGGGTGCGAAGATCAGCAAGCGACGGCCATGGGTTATTTTTACGGTAGTAATATGACATTGGATACCATTTCATTTCTCTCATGTTCATTCATTCTGTCCATTGAGCAATACGGGAGTGTAAAATGTAACACAATGTTTTCTATTTCATCACTACAGGGTACTAATGATGTGGACAAACATTTTCCTGTATTCGGAATGGGTAAAAACAGTTCCAGTCCTGTTTGCTTTGTTGTTTAAATAAACATATATGTACATCGACTGCGCTGCACACAACATTCAATATACGTTGTATAACAAGTTCGTGTCATAACTTGACGTGTGTCTTTCTTACTTTAAGAAGTGGTTCTTAAACTTTAATCCATGGGGTCCTTGAAGAGGGTCAGTTGAAATTCTGAGCAACGCTCGGTTAAAAAAAAAAACAAGGTTATACAAAGACCAGACTACGCAATGTAATTTGAAAGCAACTGTTTAGGAGTAAAAATACAAAACAATGTTCCATTTTTTAAATAAAATAACAACCGACATGTGCGATGCTAAGGCTGCTGGACATGATTGTCGACTTAACCAGACAGAGGGGAAGTAAGTGTTGTGATAGAAAGAAAGTGAGAGATAAAGAGGAAAGACAGTGACAGAAAAAAAGAGGAAGTGAGAAGGAGAGGGATAGAAAGAAAAATTGAGAAAGAGACTGACAGAAAGAAAGAAAAAGTGAAAAAAAAAAGAGTGACACAAAGAAAAAGTGAAAAAGACATACTAATTTGAAAAAGAGAGTGACAGAAAGATAGAAAAGGTGAAAGAGAGAGTGACAGAAAGAAAAATAGAAAGAGAGAGTGACAGAAAGAAAGAAAAATTAAAGAGAGAGAGTGAGTCCGCAATTTAAATTGAACATATTTACTATCAGTGATTTGTTCAAAAAAATTGGGAAAAGAGCCTCGCAAGCATCCCTTTAAATTGGTCCCCGCCACTGGTAATGCCGGCCCTGACCAGGTGCACCCTGTTTCTCAATGCTCCCACCGCCACAGAAACCACAGCACGTTACCATAGCAACCATAATTCGTAATAAATACAAAATGAATATACATGTATATATATAAAGCCTGCTCCAAATGCCAAACAAACATACATCGCACTCTCATAAAACCTGACAATCATCCAACACATTAATGAAGACGCAGATTTGAAAAAAAAAAGTTTTGCATCATAAATTTCAAAACTGCGCCTAAAACAAAAAAAAACTGCGCAGTCAATAGACAGGCAAACACACGCACACACACACACCAGACATTTAACGTATTAAACTACAGCACCGGAATATAAAACCAGATCCCTTGTTCTGTGATGGAAGCTTTCCTCAGTTTAGTGCGCCCAAAGGTTTGCTGTTTACACACAAATATCAACAGACAAAGAGTACATTCTTTAAGTTCAAGCGCATTTATTGTTTACAAGTCAAAAGAGAAAAAAAATATAGGGCTGGAATACGGTGAATCCAGGGACATGGCGAATCCAATAAACCAGGACTCCACCTCCCCCCCCCCTACTGTACTATCGATGAATCGATTACCGTACGATGTTGATATGGTGTATCAACTACATTAACGTAGTCTATCATGGTGATCTGACCATTCTACTTCAATAAAGTATTATTGTTGATGCAATAAACGGGGTTAGGTGGCGGTGGGGAAGGGTCACGGAGGGGGGAGGGGGGCTTGTAAATTAAGCGTGAGTCCGAGCCCCATCGTTGCCCTTTCCATCCGATACCTCTATGGGCGCCATTACGACCAGCTGTGGTCACATCTGTGGAGAGTACAGAAAAGGGCGTCACTAAGATGCCCCAGCTGTGGTCATATCTATGTGGAGAGTACAGAAAAGGGCTTCACTACGATGTCCCAAATGTGGTCACAAGCTGTGCATACTATCAACAGGTAAACGTATCATGTACAGGATCTCTGTACGAATAAATTGATATCCCGGGGATTGTGACGAAATACACACACACGAGGTTCCACTTCACATTAAGCCCTGAAAAGAAAATATCCCCGACTATTTTGGGTCGATATCTCATTGGTCTGTCAACTTTTCAAACGGACCATCTAGAGGTTGTGACCTCCTCGCACCGACACGAGAGTAACAAACACAGAGGCCGTGAACGAGATTTACT
The DNA here is from genome assembly GCA_021962125.1 of Bulinus truncatus. Classification (NCBI taxonomy): domain Eukaryota; kingdom Metazoa; phylum Mollusca; class Gastropoda; family Planorbidae; genus Bulinus; species Bulinus truncatus. Next base: position 4,135,949 of record JAGDYQ010000039.1, read on the forward strand.
TGAGCCATGGGGGCCTGCAAGGGATATATCGTCGTCTTCTATCTACAACCCACTCCTCAAGTCAACCATTAATCTGGGTTAATCCCAGACTGGCTTTGACAAAAAGGACCGTATATTATTTAAAATAAAAAAAGGGAAAGGCCGTTTCATGTAGTTTCTCCCATACACACAAGATGAAGAAATATTAAGAGATCAAGGAAGACACACAGTCGATTCAACTTAGCTATCACCAAATTGCATCGTGTATAATTTGACACCTTTCGCCAAACGGTATCTACACTATGTTGAGCATGTCTAATAAAAAAAAAATCTGAGCTGCCAATATAGGTATTTTTCAGTTATCTACATCCAGATATTTTTTTTTTATAGATATAATTAAAATGCTATGAAATAATACATCTGGATAATATAAATTTTTCGCAATCAATTATTTAATATACATATTTTTTAAATAATTTTTCAGGATGATTCTTCAAGAAAATAGTTGGCAGGCCTGCTTTACATGCTAAACCAGCCTTAAAGCTCCAGCTTCTAATGCGCATGCTGCGTCTTCTTCCTGCGCATCAATTCTGTTGATGTGTTGCCAAACTGGGTGCAATAATATTTGGATTTTTTTTTCTCCTTTCCTTGTATAACCAGGTGTATAATTATTAATAAGTTAGTTGACTGCTTTGTTTAGCTTATAAATACCCCCCACGCACGCACATATATACACTTAGTATGAATGTATAGCGTAGCACGGTAATCGATCGTATCTAAAGTCTTGCGTTATTGATTGCGTCATTTCATTGCCGTTGCGTTACGTTGCATATTAAGTTGTTGATTTAATTCATATGATACACAAGCTCTAGGGTACAGACGCAGTTAAAAAACCTTCAACACCAGCACTAGTAACTGAGCACCTGTCTCCCTTACCTACTAGTAACGCTGACCTGGGGGCGGGGGGGGGTGGCAACGCCTCGGCCTGCTGGAATGGAGAACAAGACAATTGGTTATTCATAACAATAATCCTCCACCCCCCACCCCAGCTCAGCGCCCGCTTAAGAATAGTATTATAAACAGTTGCTGGACACAATTTGAACATTTGTTTCCAATAGTACCCGACCTCAGAGGGAGGAAGGGGGGGGGGTATTGCGTGCTTACGGCGACATGGGAGATTATGCATATACATAATTTATGAACTTGTATCTGTTAGTAGCATACATATTATTGAACAGACAGATGCACACACACACACGAATATATATATATATATATATATATATATATATATATATATATGGCTTAATATTTCATTAAAGGGAGAACAATTAATTAGTGAAAAATAATATTTTACACACCAAAAAAAAATTGTGTCTGGATGAATTCAGAATTAATAATATACAAACACCGAATTCAGTTGTTTCACAAACATACACAGAGTGTAATTGTTATGGTTAGGGCGAATGGCTCTAAGTTGTAATACATGTTTTTTTCGGACACCATCCGATATTTCTTTTATTAAACAGGTAGTGTTTGTATAGGTTGAGTTGATATACTTTGCGTTAATACAGTCTGTGTTTGTATAGGTTGTGGGTGTTTAGGATGTGTGTGTATAGGTTGTATGTAAGCTGTGTACATATAAGTTGTGTTTTTATTGTGTATGTAGGTAGCGCTCTTATAAGCTGCGATTATATATGTTGTGTGTGTATAGGCTGTGTGTGTATAGGTAGTGTGTGTATATGTTGTGTGTATAGGTTGTGTGTATAGGTTGTGTGTATAGGTTGTGTGTGTATAGGTTGTGTGTGTATAGGTTGTGTGTGTGTATAGGTTGTGTGTGTGTCTATAGGTTGTGTGTGTATAGGTTGTGCGTGTATATGTTGTGTGTATAGGTTGTGTGTGTGTATAGATTGTGTTTTCCGGGGTTAAAAAAGATGACGTCTTCAAGATAGCGGGAAAACTGGAGGAGTTTTCTCGGGGTCAATGCAAGTTTCATCAAAATTAAAGTATTTTATGTTATTAAAACGCTATTGAATGATACCCAAAAATAAATGAACAAGGTTTAAAATAAGTTCAACATTTCTTTTGCAAAAAAAGTGGCGTATGAGAACATTATAATACCTACTCCTGAACATTTAAAAGACTGAGATCTGCCCTGTTCAATTTGATATCCATTAGAAGGCACATTGTTAGCTGTGATGTAACCCATGAACACGTTTATGGGGCAAACAATTATGACTTGCAAATGTGGCACTATAAGACTTCATTTAGTCTACAAAATGTTCATCTACACGTCCGTATTACCATGAAATGTTCAAAAAAAAAAGGCCTTCAAGCAATCTAATGTGTTAAAAAATGATAATGTTCATTGAACATTTCTGGCATATTATACTATCTCATATAGCGATTAACATTTCAACCATTCTCATGGCCCACAATTATTAGTGCTGGCCAGTGGTCAAACAATGGGTTTAAGAACAAAAGACTACATCACATTAACTCGTTGACATCATTTTTTCTTAAAAGTGGGGTTGTCTACATGTGGGGTTGTCGATAGACTGGCTAATCTGGGACAGCACTTCTTAACGTGACATGGCGTAAACACACACACACACTCTTGGATTAAACTGAGTTTGAGGGGGGAGGGGAGGGGAGGGGGGAGACTACGGCCCCGTTAATGCTGTTTGACCACGCCCCTCTACCTCTCAGCCCATACGTGTAAAGAGGGCTTCACCGCACCGAGAGCTCATTACGTTTCATACATAACACTCCTCCATCCATCCATCCGCTCCTGCTCCGGCCCCCGTCTGTTTTATTTAGCTGAGAACCCCAACGTGGTCCTCGATTCCGTAAGTGGGTCACACTAAGGGGTCATCTGTACGGGACACACACCTCAACTCTCTCCACTTCCCAACCCACACAAAACTGTGTTCTCCCAATGTACTGAGTCACCGAGAACAGAGACGACGCAGCCATTATGAGCATTAGAAAGCTATGCGTTGTGGGTGGAGGGGCAGGTGGGGGGAGGAGGGTAGGAGGGGGGGGCTGCGAAGGAGAGCGCCGATCAAGGTGCAGTACTAAATAGGTATCAACATAAAAGTCACCCTACCATACATAACCCGTATTGCTCTCTGCTGGGTGCAAGTCATGCGTGCATTAAAATCTTGTCAAAACACATATATAGGTAGGTCCCTGAAGTATGGAAACATTCAATAAAATATACAAGCGTCTGGTACAATACTGGTACTATTTTTTTTTAATAGAGAGAGAGCGGAGAGGGAGGTGGTGGCAATGAGAAGAATACATTTAGACCTTGACCTACTTTAGCGCCGATATACATATGGAGCGGGGGGGGGAACAACTTCCATTATAAAATAAAATTGTTCAGAAAAAGGTCTATCTA
>JAGDYQ010000039.1:4139830-4209892 GCA_021962125.1 Bulinus truncatus
TTTTTGTAACTCCATGTTTATGTTAAAGTAGTTTATTGTATGGCTCAACTCAATAGAGAAGACAACGGAAAAGAGATACACACCATTTACACAGAACTAAAAATATGCCGAGAAGTTTTTTTAGTGTCCTATGGCAGTATGTCTACCCGCGCAATGCCTGGTACGATTCGTGTTAGTTAAAAACGATTTCGTAGAGAAAAAGGTGGAAACTTTTAATCAATAGTCGTATTCGTTTAAATAACAATACACATGAATAACGGCCACGCCATAAAGGTTAGGATTGTGTATCGGACGGGCATTAACTAATATGTTGCTGTGAGAGACATTGAAGTGTGACCTATGACTTGATTTTCAGTTTCATTTCAGTCCAACCATTTCATAAGTTACTGTTACAATGAACGAAAACTGCGCAGTTCATTTATGATACAGTGGTACCTTGGCTCTTACGAACTACATGCGCTCTGGTTCGTCAACCGAAACGTTAAAAACCCCGAGACATTGAAATCAATTAAATAAAGACAGTGCAATTCAAAATTAAAGAATCCTTCGCAATTTAAAAAAAAATAATTTCTTCCTGTTGAAAAATTTAAATGGCTAAAAATAGTTTCATGGGCATTAAAGTCTATATATACAATGTTACACTGCAGGCTTGTAAAGGGCCCCGTAGCGTGAAAATTCTACGCAGGCAGCCAGGCAATAGCAGGGGGGCAGGTAATACATTTTTATCAAGTAGAACAAACAAAGCTGAGGAGGCCAGACAAAAGCAGTGGGGACCCGAAGGCTCCCCCCATACGCTACGGGCCTAGGTGGGGGAGGGGGCAGGCAGGCCGCTCCCCCGTGCGTTTTGTCTGGCCCTGCGTCAGCTTGTTTGGTCTACTTGGTAAAATGTATTACCTGCCCCCTGCTTTTGCATGCCTGGCCCCCTGCTGTAGAATTTTCACGTTACGGGGCTGCTACACTGTATACCAGAATTCATTTACAATAAGCCATTTTAATGTTTCAGACATCATCAGTTATTTCATTGATCAGAGAATACAATTTTGTCTCATGTTCCTATTGAACTGAGTGAAAACTTTAATTATGTGTAGGTAAATGAAACAATGGAATTAATTTTGTAAAAAAAGTGACATCTCTGACGTCAGTAAATTTTCTCACGTCCCCCCCCCTCCCCCCCCCCTTAACGACCGTCTAACTTTTTCAGACCCTCTCTCTCTCTCTCTCTCTCTCTCTCTCTCTCTCCCCCATCTGTTAAGTTGTTGACATAATTAACTGATGGCCCCCACGTGTATGCAAAAACAGGCGAGCTCAATTCAATGACGATAGCAGTCCTTATAAGGTAAGAAATATTCACTGTCTATGCAGGTCACTGCTGTCATTATGCAGTCTGGGCGTGGCAATATTTCACGGCCAATGGTTGCCATGCCAACATAACTTGTTCATATTATTTGGAGATGACGTCACGTGTCTGGCATTTTTTAGTCTTTATAAAGGGCGACCCACCAGCTTAGAAATCATAATATTTCTTGACAATCGTTTTTCTTCGTGTACACCCTGGATTATCGTGAACAGCCCTGAATTATCTTCTGCAGATTGAAACAGAGAGACTGACTGAGAGACTCAGATAAACACCAAGCGACCCTATTTGACATTGGTTCTACACTCCGTTGGTGCTCATACCTGTGTTGAATTAGACTGTAAGATATTTTAAGGAGCCGAAGATACTATGCAAGTACCTATCGATTTATCTTCATAGTATTATTTATTCTTTATAAGCGAACAATGCGACCGTCTTCCCTTGGCTTACTCGTCTGGTTGCCCCCCTCCTTGATCCCCACCCCACCCCCAGTAAACTATTTTTGCTATAGCTCAATAAATTATAGTTTTTTTTTTTTAATGTTGAAGAAAACGATCATTTTATTTTTTTTTTCTTCAATAATTTTTTTTTTTATTTCCCCTCAATCCTCACTATCTTTACATAGTTATTGTCTATCATTTAATTTATTTTGGTTCACGCAAGGGGCCAACACTTGTCAGGGACCAACACTTGTCAGGGACCAACAACTTGTCAGGGGCCAACACTTGTCAGAGGCCTAAACTTGCCTAGTTCCAACACTTGCTAGTGGCCAAAACTTGTCAGGGGCAAACACTTGTAAGGCCCCAACACTTGTCAGGGGCCTACAACCTGTCAGGGCCCAACACTTGTCAGGGGCCACCACTTGTCAGGGCCCAACACTTGTCAGGGACCAACACTTGTCAGGGTCCAACACTTGTCAGGGGCCAACAACCTGTCGGAGCCATACATATGTCATGGCCCAACACTTGTCAGGGGCCAACACTTTTCAGGGGCCAACACTTGTCAGGGACCAACACTTGTCAGGGGCCAACACTTGTCAGGGGCCAGCAACCTGTCAGGGACCAACACTTGTCAGGGCCCAACACTTGTCAGGGGCCAACAACCTGTCAAAGCCCAACACTTGTCAGGGGCCACCACTTGTCAGGGCCCAACACTTGTCAGGGACCAACACTTGTCAGGGACCAACACTTGTCAGGGGCCAACAACCTGTCGGGGCCATACATATGTCATGGCCCCAACACTTGTCAGAGGCCAACACTTTTCAGGGGCCAACACTTGTCAGGGACCAACACTTGTCAGGGTCCAACACTTGTCAGGGGCCAACATCCTGTCGGAGCCATACATATGTCATGGCCCAACACTTGTCAGGGGCCAACACTTTTCAGGGGCCAACACTTGTCAGGCCCAGCACATGTCAGGGGCCAACACGTGTCAGGGGCCAACACTTGTCAGGGCCCAACACTTGCCAGGGCCCAACACTTGTCAGGTGCCAACACATGTCAGGGACCAACAGCTTGCCAGGGGCCAACACTTGTCAGGGCCCAACACTTGTCAGGGGCCAACAACCTGTCAAAGCCCAACACTTGTCAGGGGCCAACAACCTGTCAGGGCCCAACACTTGTCAGGGGCTACCACTTGTCAGGGCCCAACACTTGTCAGGGCCCAACACTTGTCAGGACCATACACTTGTCAGGGCCCAACACTTGTCAGGGGTCAACACTTGACAGGGCCCAACAGTTGTCAGGGGCCAACACTTGTCAGGGCCCAACACTTGTCAGGGGTTAATACTTCTGAAAGGATAACACTTGCCATAGGCCCAACACTTGTCAAAGGCCAAGAACTTGTCAGGAATCTAATCCAAGACAGGGGCTCAACGCTTATCTTGGGGCAAAAACTTGACAGGGGCCCAAAACCTGCCTGGGGCCTATTTTGCTTAGGTTCAAACAGTTGTCAGGGCCTAACACTTGCCAGGAACCCACACTTTTCAAGGGTCTAAATTAGTCAGGGCCAAAGACTTGATAAGAAGCCGACCATTTCCTGGAGCCAAATACAAATCAGGGGCCAACACTTGCAAGGGGCCCAAGACATGTTCGGCGAACTACAGTTGTCATGTACTCAACACTTGTCAAAGAGCCAAACCTTAATTAGAGCCAAACACCTGTCAGGGGTCCGAAATTGTCAGGGGCCTACACTTGTCGGGGTCCAACATATGTCTCGGGGCCAACACTTTCCATGTGCTAAACACTTGTTAGGATCAATACTTGCCAGGGACCCAAAACTTGTAAAGGGCTTACACTTGATATGGGCCAAAAAGCTGTCAGGGGCCAACCCTTAATAGGGGCCAACACTCTAGGGGTCAACCCTTGCCAGGGACCAAATACTTGTCAAGGGTAAACCCTTGCTTGGAGCCCAACACATGTTAAGGTGACAATCCTTGCCAGTGTCCCAACACTTGTTAGGGCCCAATACTTGTCAGGGCCTAATACTTGTCACGGGCCAATACATGTCAGGGGCCCAACACTTTTTGATAGTCAACACATGCCTGGGACAGAAAACTTGTCAGAATCCCGGCTCTAATGCACATGCCTTCCCTAAATGTACCTTTGCTCATCCCCAAATGCAACTTTTCATCCACCCAATTGCACTTTCCTCCCTAAATGAAGCTCGCCTAACATACATGTATGGCTCAACCGGGGGCCTCAAATTGTCAGAGGCCCAACATTTGCCAGGGGCGGCCTACACTTGACAGGGGCCCAACACTTGTCAGGAGCCAAACAAATTATCAAACCATGTGAAATATTTCCATTTATCTTTTTATATATCTATCTTATCTAGATTGAGAGATTGCCTCCCTTACCTCATCACTGAATCCATCAATCCAGGCAGCCTTACCATGTGAGTGTATTATTTATGATCTTAAAGTATCACATAATGCATTATACAGCTGATTATTCATTGCTTTATAATACATGTATCATTATATTCAATGTCCCTTGCTCTTGCATGGGGCCCAACACATTTTAGGGGCCAACACAATTCTGGAGCCCAATACTTGACAGGGGCCCAATACTTGACAGAGCCCAATACTTGTCCAGGGTCATTAAGTTCTTAATGCAGCTCTTTAATTTTCCAGCTTGTGTTTGGCCTCATTCATTAAATCTACAAAACATTCACTATGTAACAAGAATTACATTTAAAAAAAAATCACTGACAACATTTACATTTAAAATACATTCACTATGTATCAGGAATTATTTTTTTTTTAAACTCACTAAGTGACAATAATTAAATAAACAACACGTTCACTATGTTACAGTAATTAAATTAATAACCTATTCACTTTGTGACACTACTTAAATTAGCTATACATTCACTATCTGACAATAATTAAAGTAACATTACTATGTGACAAATAATAAAAACATCTGGAATCATAATAATTTTTTTTTTTACATTTAGTATTTCATGAATAAAAAATTAATGTATATTCCATTTTTCAGTTATTTAATCCAACGTAGAGGATTTCACACTCACAAGGAGCCAGCCCAAGACAGAAATGAATTTTAATAAATGTCTGAAGTATGTGAACAGGCTTGTAGTCGTAAGCTTTGTCTTGGCGGCGCTAATTTTATACGTTGTCTATTGCTATTCAGGGGCGGTAAACAACTATCCAGTAACTGAATCTCAATCAGTGATAGGGGAAACAAATTTTATACCTATCACAGATTATCCAAGTGGAAGAATCGATTCTACGCCAACATCTTTACCATCAGTTATAGAAGACATAAATAAAACTAAATCTGTGACTGATGTATCGATTACACCCAAATCTATTAAAAAGAAGAAGAGAGTACACTGCGGAAGAATTCTTCAATCTACCACCCCCTGCCAAAATATTTACTAAAGAGAAACCATTTGATTTAGGTGCATCAAAAGGAACATCTAAATCAACTGGTGTAATGAAAACCAAATTTGTTTCAACCATACGAGAAAGACTGTACATTTGAAGAACGCGAGACCAAGAACAAATATTCACATCCTATTTTGAAGAAAAAAAAAAGTATTATTTTATCAGAAACCCAGACGAAAAGAAGACATTTCCTATCATTTAAAGAAAAATAATAATAAATAAAAATATATTATTGGACTTGAATAAAATATAAATAAAGATAAAAAGACGAAAGATCATCATGAAGGAAATATTATTTTTGAGTAGCATACATTGAAATATATTTATATAAATTTCTTCAGTAACCCATGAAATCTTTAAAAGTCAAGACAAGTCCAATGATAGATGTCTCTTTGTACAACACATTACTGTCAGTTTCTATGTGTAATTATGGAGCACATTAAATGTATTTGATGCAAATATTCCAGTAGGCATATACTTTGTTTAATATGTCAATGAATACAGTTGGAAGAAAAATTTCAGAAATATTGTTAAGCAAGTGTTGTCATAAGTTATAAAAGTCTGTTAAATGGCGACCACACATTTTATATTATAATGGGGCAGTAAGAAACTATCTACTTACTAAATCACAATCTGTGATAGAGAAATTAGAATTAATACTTACCACATATATAAATGTGAAAGAATCAATTCTACGCTAACAATTTTACTTATAAATGAAATCTCTTCATCAGTTATAGAACACATAAATAAAACAAAATATGTAACTGATGTAACGATTAGACCTACACGCAAAACTATTTAAAGAGAAAGTTCTTCTGGAGTGTACTCTGTTTCAAAGACAACCATCTGCAAAATATTGAATAAAGGAAAATCGTTTCGTTTAGGGACATTAAAAAGAATTTCTAAATCAAGATTTGCAGTTATTGTAATAAAATACAATAGGTTTCAGTAAATCTAGAAAGAATGTACAAGCCAAGTATATCAAAACCAAGAAAGAATATTCACATCCTATTTTCAAAATAAAAAAAGTATTGTTATAACAGAAAACCAAATTATAGTTAGACATCATTTATGTGTATTATTTCCCTGGATTCTTTAGAAATAAGAAAAATGTTATCTCTTATAATATAATAGAATTCATTGCACATAATATTTTATGTTGTTTCTGTGAGAAATGTAAACATACATTGTCAATTTTTAATGATATTTTTGAAATAGGCTTTAACATAATTATTATTAAAAAAATTAAGTTAGAATTTATTTATTAATGTTTTTATTTCTTTTCAAATTGCTTAAAATTATATTATTTGTCAGCCTTTCAATTGGGAATAAATTAAATGTTTAGACCATGTTGAATAACTTTAATTAAGTCTTTAGTTTATGTACAAGAAGGCTTTTACCTATGCAATAACATTTTATGTCTACAACCTTTGAATTTTGAAACAACTTTTATTGTATTAAATAATTGTTTATGATACACTTGAAAACACTTTTATTTTTACATTATAATGTTAACAAATAATGAGAAATAATAGAATACAAGAAAATATGAATTAATTTTATCATTCTGTAGTATATGTAAAACTACTTTTATTTTTCTGCTATGGAGAGTATAATTTTTATATATCTAAACATGTGGTAATATTTTTATATATCTATACATGTGGTCATATTTTTATAAATCTAAACATGTGGTAATATTTTTAATTATCCACTGTAAGTTTTTTTTTTTTAATGTTGTGCTACACCTATAATTCATTAAAGAAAGTAATTTCACAAATAAAATTTGTTTGTCTTAATTTTAATTTATGTAAAATATATGTGTCAATGTATCTAATTATCTACTCATAACGTAATAAAATCACAATCAAGATGCAACACAATCAAGATGCAACACAATCAGTATGCAACACAATCAAGATGCATCACAATCAAGATGCAACACAATCAAGATGGAACACAATTAAGATGCAACACAATCAAGATGCAACCCAATCAAAATGCAACACAAATAAGATGCAACACAATCAGTATGCAAAACAATCAGTATGCAACACATTCAGTATGCAACACAAACAAGATGCAACACAATCAATATGCAACACAATCAAGATGCAACACAATCAAGATGCAACACAATAAAGATGCGACAAAACAAGATGCAACACAATCAAGATGCAACACAATCAATATGCAACACAAACAAGATGCAACACAATAAAGATGCAACACAATCAAAATGCACCACAAATAAGATGCAACACAATCAGTATGCAAAACAATCATTATGCAACACATTCAGTATGCAACACAATCAAGATGCAACACAATCAAGATGCAACACAATCAAGATGTACTGTTACAGAAAGGCACACGTGTAAGACAAACATAAAAATAAATATAACAGATGGTCGTGTGGTATTTCACAACCCAATTGGAAAACTCGTGATCTAGGGGTCCATAGGCGAGAGGTTTACCCAGGTCCCCGGTGGTTGGACATACACATTAATATATATATATATATATATATGTAACATATGTGCTAATATTGAAGATGGACATATGTGCAAATAATGAAGATGGACATATGTGCAAATAATGAAGATGTACATATGTTCAAAAAATGAAGATGGATGTATGTGCTAATAATGAAGATGAACATATGTGCAAATAACGAAGATGAACATATCTGCAAATAATTAAAATGGCCCTATGTGCTAATAATGAAGACGGACATATGTGCAAATAATGAAGATGAACAGATGTGCAAAAAATAAAGATGGACATATGTGCAGATAATAAAGATGAACATATGTGCAAATAATGAAGATGAACATATGTGCGAATAATGAAAATGAACATATGTGCAAATAATGAAGATGAACAGATGTGCAAATAATGACAATGAACATATGTGCAAATAATGAAGATGAACATATGTGCAAATAATGAAAATGAACATATGTGCAAATAATGAAGATGAACAGATTTGCAAATAATGAAAATGAACATATGTGCAAATAATGAAGATGAACATATGTGCAAATAATAAAGATGAACATATGTGCAAATAATGAAGATTAATATATGTGCAAATAATGAAGATGAACATATGTGCAAATAATGAAGATGAACATATGTGCAAATAATGAAGATGAACATATGTGCAAATAATGAAGATGAACATATGTGCAAATAATGAAGATGAACATATGTGCAAATAATGAAGATGAACATATGAGCAAATAATGAAGATGAACATATGTGCAAATAATGAAGATGAACATATGTGCAAATAATGAAGATGAACATATGTGCAAATAATGAAGATGAACATATGTGCAAATAATGAAGATGAACATATGTGCAAATAATGAAGATGAACATATGTGCAAATATTGAAGATGAACAGATGTGCAAATAATGAAGATGAACATATGTGCAAACAATGAAGATGAACATATGTGCAAATAATGAAGATGAACATATGTGCAAATAATGAAGATGAACATATGTGCAAATAATGTAGTCTCAGATATTCTTATAGGACAGATATATTTCAGAATAGCCACAACAAAAAGAAATTAGGATTATGCCCCTCCAAAATTAATTTAGGCTGTATAAATATATTACTCTTTATATAAATATATGTACAGGAAAACCCTGCTTAACAGTGTTCGGATCAATAATGTATTTAATTCACTGAAGGTGAAAAAATAAAAATAAAACTGTTTGGACATATTTTGGACAACTGTCTGGACTAGTACAATTATTACAATATTGGAGCTATTATTGTGATTTCCTTAAATTCTTACAAAAATAAGCTCACTATATAAGTCTGGAGGTTGTCATCAATTATGAAATAATAATCAATTATTATGACATATGATGTCATTGAATTGTGAAACTATTTTAAATAATTTTTAAATATGCAAACGTCATGTAAATCTAATGACACTAATATAATGTCAGTAGAGTACTTAACTTGCGGACCTTAGAAATACAAATTGGGACATATTAGTTGGTTAGAGATGAAGAGTTAAGAGATAGTGTAGGGACGGGGTTGAGACGACGAAGTTGAGAGTCATTTGTTTCGAAAAAAAAATACCGTGACCTACAATGGAGTTTGTAAAATGGAGAAAAGGAAGTGGCATGATAAGCCGTGAAGTTTTCTTGTACAGTCTTTAATCTATTTCTATCCTGTTTTAAACCAGCCATTTAAATCATGAGACTTGGTGTGTGCCCAAATTAATTGTTTATTTGTTTTTTTATTTCTTTTTTAATAAGCAGTCTCAACGATTTGTTGTAAGAAAATATTGGGCTCACTAAACATTTTTGTGATTTCAGTTTTATAACAGGTTAAGCACTTGCACTGAAATCTACAAGAATCAGCGCAGTCTGCTGGTGATGTAGCTCACATTAGCAATCAACCCTGAGCTGACATGGAAGATAGTACCGGGTGACACTTATATGATTACCGCTACTTATGTCTGTCTTTTTTTTTTATTATATTTTTTTTTATTTGTATTGTTTTCCCTTTTTTTTTTTTGAGAATGTTCTCTAAGAATATGTCTTACTCCTTGTTGTGTGGTGTAATGTGAACATTAATATTATACAACGTCTATGTATAGTCCAATGTACTGCCTTTTGTAGAATGATATGAACTTATATGATTGTGTGTCGTTTAAAGCGTGTTCTATTGATTTATATTGATGTTTTTTTTTTTTGTGAGTAAAACAAAAATTGTAGCATACAAACGTGTAACTATCACTAGCCTATGTAGGATTTGTTGATTTCAGATCAATATTGACAAATAAAACTCGCTTTTCTGGAGTTTTGTGTTTGAAATATTTAATGTTATATATTTAAAGTTATTGGAGGAAAATAATGTGAAGTGTTGTTCTGTTAACTTGTGTGTGTGTGTGTGTGTGTGATAGTGTATGTGTGAGTGTATGTGAGAGAGAGAGTTTATATATGAGTGTGTGTGTGTGTAAGTATATGTGTTACTGCGTGGTTTCTTTGTGAAGATCATTTAATATTTACGGATACTTGTTTCGTCTCAATTGTCGCTGCTTTTTTTTTTATAAAGACATGTAATTGATACAAAAACATAATCAAACTGTCTTTATTTTTTTTACCGCAAATTATCTGAATTGTGCAAAACGTATAATGTCTACTTTAGACTTCTATTCTATATCATCTGATTTACGACGAATGTTGACTAGATTTAGGGTGGGGGTAAGGTGGAGAGGCTAATACAACACACGGTTGAAGTGGCTGCGCTCACAGCCTCGGGGGGTGGGGGGGGGAGAAATTTTTGGGATATGTTTGTAGGGGCAATTCTAAAAATGTTAGTTTATCTGTGAAGTACACCCCTTGCCTCCCTTGCCGCAATGGTAGACGTCACGGACTCACGGTACGAGTAATTTGTGACGCTGTTACTCAGTACTTTAGATCAATAATTGCAAACCTTCCGATGCTGTCGCAGTTTAATGATTTTTCGTCTCAGGTGTATTGGTTCGTGTTTGTGTGTGTGTGTGTCGGGCTTAAGTGAGAGCTAAGTTACTGTGTGTGTGATAGTTATGCTTCTGTGTTTGTATGTCTGTATTTTTTTAATTTATCTAGCCTATATAATTAGATGGGCAAGCGCGCTTATATATATATATTTATATAATTATACACTATATATAATATTTGTATAATCTAAGCAATTTTTTGTTTACTTTTTATTTCAAGTTTCATACAAACTTTTAAAAGCAGAATATGCAATTCTTATTTTTTTTAAATGTTATAATTGTTTTATATATATACAAAGTATAGCTGTACTAGAAAAAAGGTTAACATTCTATGTAGGCGTTTGAAAAGAAAATATAACAAATAACGTGTAGGCCTACTGTAGTATTCACTATATATATATAGCATGAAAATATTTTTTGTATCATTTTTTTAGCTATATATAGTGAGGTTGGTCTTTATAATTCAAAATTGTCTAAAGAAATATAAAGTGCATGCGCACCCACGCGTGTATATGTATTAATGTATTTATGTGTGTTATACATCTCTGCGGGAATACTGATGCACACAAAATTTAAGCCAATGATTTTTCTACGGGAAGAAAAATCTCACCTTTCAGACCCCCACCCCCTCGTTTATCAGTGGTTCTTAAATTTGGGTCTCTGTGACCCGCTGGTGAGTGGGGATCAAATGTTATATCTGCCATTGACAAAAGAAAAAAAAAAGTAATAGTAACTAGTTAAGGGCTACATTGAATATTCTCATTTTTTTTAAGATGAATTAAAAAAGATTTGAATAATTTTATTTTATCGACCAAGGCAGTTGATGAATGGTTGTCCATGTAATACAATTTCATTTTGACTCACCCAATGTTTACATTATTGTTTGTACGTCACTGTCTGTAAGATGTGTTTTCACTTGACCCCATTAACAGTTTGTTAGAGTGTGGATCCAAACTAGGAAACAACGTAACTGAACCATTACCATCCTTAACAATCAGATTTCCCCCCCCCCTCCCCCCTCGGGAAACACTGTCTTATATTATAAAACTTCATTCACATATTGGGTTTAGTTGTGTGTGCCCGTCTGTACAGTTGGAACAAAATATGACCCGTGTGTACAGTTGGAACAAAACATGACCCGTGTGTACAGCTGGAACAAAACACGACCCGTGTGCCCGTGTGTACAGTTGGAACAAAACATGACCCGTGTGCCCGTGTGTACAGTTGGAACAAAACATGACCCGTGTGCCCGTGTGTACAGTTGGAACAAAACATGACCCGTGTGTACAGTTGGAACAAAACATGACCCGTGTGTACAGCTGGAACAAAACATGACCCGTGTGTACAGTTGGAACAAAACATGACCCGTGTGCCCGTCTGTACAGTTGGAACAAAACATGACCCGTGTGCCCGTGTGTACAGTTGGAACAAAACATGACCCGTGTGTACAGTTGGAACAAAACATGACCCGTGTGCCCGTGTGTACAGTTGGAACAAAACATGACCCGTGTGTACAGTTGGAACAAAACATGACCCGTGTGTACAGTTGGAACAAAACATGACCCGTGTGCCCGTGTGTACAGTTGGAACAAAACATGACCCGTGTGCCCGTCTGTACAGTTGGAACAAAACATGACCCGTGTGTACAGTTGGAACAAAACATGACCCGTGTGTACAGTTGGAACAAAACATGACCCGTGTGTACAGTTGGAACAAAACATGACCCGTGTGTACAGTTGGAACAAAACATGACCCGTGTGCCCGTGTTTACAGTTGGAACAAAACATGACCCCTGTGCCCGTGTTTACAGTTGGAACAAAACATGACCCGTGTGCCCGTGTTTACAGTTGGACCCGAAAGACCAAACGGTTCTCAGCCGGTGGTACGCGCTCCCTAGGGGGTACGGGAGGGGAAACGCTGCGACATATATTTTTTTTTTAAAGTAACCAAGAGTTCGAAGAAGGTCGAGAGTTTGTTGCATGACTCAACATAATATCAGCAGTCAAAGTATCGCATTAGCAATGTAAGTAAAATTTCAATAGATAATAAAAGTACTTCTAGTCTCGAACTGTTTTGTGAAGGGTACCCATATACATACTTTCTCTACCTTTGGGTATAGTCGCGATAAAGGCTGAAAATCGCTGCCACAAAGTTTCCTGACTATATGGAAAAAAAATGTCAAGCGTTTTATTAACTGCTCCACAATTAATGACTTCACAATTCACGGCCAGACAGTCTATGACCTCAGAGTACATAGCCTTATCGTCTAAGACCTTACAGTCTGTGGTCTTACAGTATTTGGCACCACTACCAATGGCCTCAAAGTCTACGGTCTCAGTCTATGTCCTTATCGTCTATGACCTCACAGTCTTGTCCTCGCAATCAATGGCTTTACTGTCAATGACCTCACAGTCTATGACCTCACAGTCTATGTCCTCACAGTCTAGGGCCTCACAGTCTATGACCTCAAGTCTATGGCCCTAGTCTATTGCCTGACAGTTTATGGCCTCACATTCAATGGCTTCACGGTCTACGGCCTTACAGTGGTTTCACAATCAATGGCCTCACAGGCATGGCATCATAGTCTAAAGCTTCACAATCTTTTGCCCCCACAATGGGGCCCTCTTCAAACAGTAAATAGAAAGGGCAAAATATACTTTGAGACACCATTAAAGATGACTATGAAAATGCTAAATTGATATAAATATGGAACATTTGCAGAGAATTAATTCAATTTAATGGTATATTTTATTTCTTAGATGAGAGGAACATGTGAGAGAAATAAACTCGGATGTTTAAACCCATTCCAACGTGGCTAGACTGACTGTTTCAACGAACACAGATGAGAAATTAATGTTACTGCAGTAGATTTTTCTGTCCACGTATTTAATAAGTTATATTGTTACAATAATTAAAAAAAAACGTATGATGCTTTGAGATTACTATTCCTTCACATCGAGATGTACATGCACATATGGATCATTTATCGCAATTATATTCATCTATCTAGCCAACCTCGCCAAACATCGATTAATTAAGTTCTTACAATACAACCCAAAGATGTCATACAAAAATAGAAAAAAGGTCCCATGGTCTAACACAAGCTTAAAAAAAAGGTTTTTGTGTAATAGATGGCTGCGTCATTATATTGCTACAAATAAATAAATACTGGCAGGTGTGGATTAGTGTAAGTTGAGGCCCCGGGCGCAGAAGAAAATATTGGGCCCACTAGAAAAAGAGAAACAAATAAAAGGATATCAAATTGGACACTTTAGGGCCCCTTAATAGTCGGGGCCCTGGGCGCGCCCCCTCGGCGCCCTTCCTTAAACTCACCTGTGAAAAATGATATTATTGTTGTTGGAAATATAATCAGTTATATTCCTAATAAAATTTATAGTAAATGTAAAAATGAATTTACTTTCAATTTAGTGAAAAATTGTAAAATTAAACGTTCATCTTTTTTTTATTTTCTTTTTAATTAGAATGTATGAAAAGCCTAAATAAAAAAGTTGAAAGAAAATATGTGATTGTGTGTTTGTGAGTCCGTATGGATAACAACGATAGTCCCTAGTGGGTGGGCCCCTTAAATCCTGGCGCCAACCTCAAAACGGGCGCCACATGCTCTTTATCGACGCCACTGCATGTACCTGTTGATGAATTCACATTCTTTATCGACGCCACTGCATGTATGCTACCCGTTGATACAACCACAATGCTTATTGATGTTACCGCATTAGTAGTTGTAGTCGAGTTCGCCTCTCGTATGTCACTTTCTATTGATTTGTTTTGTGTCAAAGTGAGACAGCAGATCCGACTAAATTAAACCAGCGAGAAATGCTTCGCGGAGCCGTGCTGTCAGGACAAATAAATTAGCGGAAGTGCCATGAAGTTGGTGGTGATGCCACTTCTTGACTGCGCGTTATTTTTTAAAATTTATTATTGACTTAATTAAAATGTAAGATGTTTGCATCCTATTACATAACTACAGATTTAGTAAATATTAAAGAAAATGAAAACTCCATGTTTTGGATTTTTGGGTATAGTTTTTTTTCACATATTCTTTTCCCTGTTAAACTTAAAAATAGTGCCAGCTTGATTGTCTTAAGTATGCCAAACAAAAATAAAAAAAAAACACGCCTTAATCAAACATTTTACACTAACTCTAAATTAATATTACAGGATTTATGTTATCAGCAACATTAAATAGAAAATGAATAATTTCGTGACTAATAACAGTACATATATGGTTCCCAAAGTATGGTACACGTACCCCAAGGGTAACGCCAATGGTTTTGCCGAAGTACACGCTGCACTTTGCTTAGAATATTGGGTAACCATTCAATTCTAAAAAAGGATCCATTTCCTTTTTATTGGCTCTTGAGCAATATACACTTTCTTTAGGCACTGACTCGAATCCATTAGCACGGGGGCCCGTGACAGCCCTGCCCAGGGGCCCGTGACAGACCCACCAAGGGGCCTGAAATTTCAGTCGGTGGGCCTGCTTCTTGGTACCGATCGATATTCCTGTGTCCACCCAGTTTATAAAAGGGGTTCTCGACATTTATTTAACCAACCATTTATTGGAGAAAGCAAAGATGGCTGGACACTGTACTAGCCACACAATTACATTGAGTAGCCGTGGCTACAGAAACAGATGAATTCATCGAAACTCGATGGTCTGTTTAGGCTGTAAAAGGAAAGTTTGAACTTTAGATTTTAGGCCCGGCTGGAGCTAACATTATCGACAAAACATTTTGTCTTTCTGCAGCAGTAATTGCTATAATCGTTACAGCCGTAGTGAAGGGCCAGACATTAGTAAATAACTGATAATACAGACGCGTCTCGACCTTTAGGCAGGGGTTTGTAGGAGCCGCCAGGATTCGATTAAGTAATTTGCAGTATTGATGGTACGATTTTTTACCTATGTTCTGTTGGTCACATACAATCCTAGATTTGTCTCTAAACTTAAAACTACGAAATCATTCCCGATTAATATGCATACAAAGCACGAAATTTTGAAATGAAAAGGGAATACTTACAGCTATATCGATTATATTTATGTTTCATTGTGTGTTGGTGTGTATATGTCTATGTATGTTATTGTGTTATTGTATTTGTGTGTGTCTGTTTATGTGTATGTGTGCCTTAATTATGTTTTGTAGTGTGGTAAAGTCCCCGACTGGTCATGTATCAGATATCAATGTGGTAGAGTCCCCGACTGGTCAAGTAATGTATGTTGTTGTGGTAAATTCCCCGACTGGACAAGTACTGTATGTTAGTGTGGTAAAGTCCCCGACTGGTCATGTACCAGATATCAATGTGGTAAAGTCCCCGACTGGTCAAGTACTGTATGTTAGTGTGGTAAATTTTACGACTGGTCAAGTACTGTATGTTAGTGTAGTAAATTTCACGAGTGCGAGATTTCAGTGTGGTATAGTCTCCACTGTTCAAGTATCGAATGTCAGGGTTGCAACGTCTCCAACTGGTCAAATATCAGATGTCATTTTGGTAAAGTCTCCAACTTGTCAAGTATCAGTCACTGAATTGTCAAGTACCAGATGTCAGTGTGGTAAAGTCCCCTACTGGTCAAGTACAGTATGTTAATGTGGTAAAGTTCCCGACTATCTGAGTTTGAGCCAGGTAAAGTCACAGTATGATACAATCGATGTCCGTAAACTTTCTTAGGATAGAACTGCTTACATCTTGCATTCTGGGCGGGGCTTACGGAAACACGTCATAACCTTTGCTGACATCTAGTTAAAAGGTTAAATTATGGGAACATCTCGTCAACTGCCGGTTACATTTGATCTATAAGAAACCTAGAATATTCTCAACAGAAAATCATTACTTATGTTAAGTTAAAACCGTGAATTACATCATACTACCAAAATAAACAGAGAGACATAATCAAGAGATCCGGGGAAAAAAAGTTCCAGAGTGACAAAGATTTATATATCCTGTCCAAGACATTTTCTGTGATACGACGACATTGCTGTGTGTGACAGAAAGACGCAGATATCACGTAAGTACTTGTTTATTTGTTTACTTTGATCAGATTTTTTCTTACAGATAAGTAAACTAAGTCAACCCATTCCGTATCTGCTAACTATCCCCCTTCCCACCCCACCTGTCGTGATCCCCCTCACCCCCCCACCCCACCCACCACCCGGAACTCAACAAACTTTCAGAATTGATATGTTGCTGTTTAAAAAAGAAGATTTGCTAAATTTTTCCTTTAATTAAAAAGTCATGAACGAAGTTTTAAACAAAGTTTCGGCAGACATACTTAGCTAACAGCGCATGCCTGCTATATGGTATATCGATGCACTTGTTATTGACCCTAATTGAAACGATGCAATAACGGGGGGGGGGGGTCGGTCGTTCAGAGGTTAAATAAAACCTTTGGGTCTACATTTTGTGACTACCTATACGTTTTGCATAGTTACCTTTGTTCCCCTCCCAATGTACCTTTGACCCCCATAATGTACCTTTGACCCCCCCCCCCAATGTACCTAGGATTTCTCCCCCCAAATGTACCTTCTCCACCTGAACATACCCCCTATTGTATCTCCCCCCCCCCTCAATGCAGCTATATTTTCCCAAATGTTCCTCACCCTCAATTGTATCTGCCTCTCCAGATGTACTTCCCCCCACCAAAATGCACCCCCCCCGAAATGTACTCCTAATGTCCCTCCCCTACAAATTGTTCCCCTCCTCTTAACTCACAACAAACGGCATACAATAAAATGTGACTC
Organism: Bulinus truncatus; assembly: GCA_021962125.1. Classification (NCBI taxonomy): domain Eukaryota; kingdom Metazoa; phylum Mollusca; class Gastropoda; family Planorbidae; genus Bulinus; species Bulinus truncatus. The sequence continues at coordinate 4,157,369 of JAGDYQ010000039.1, forward strand.
TGGTGATCCATAAAGTCAAACCATGAAAAATATTATTTTTTAAAATATTTTTTTATTACAAATGTAATATTTTTATTAAAAAAATGCATTCTAAATACTTTCTAATAAAAAATATTTATTTATTTTTTATTGAACTACAATTTCTCGCAAATAAAATAACACTATCAGTTGACCGGCACCGAACGCCATTTTGATTTGTTTACGTTTTGTCAGTCACTTCGACTAAATTAAAATGGACTCAGATTCTCATTATTTAGTGGAAAAAGAACTTAAATCTAGTGACAAAAATGAAACTAACACTCGCTAAATCAAAAAAAAATATAAAAACATTCAAAACTGACCAAAAAACATTTTTTTTCAACTTTTTCAAGAAAAAACACAAGGTAGCCTCACGACACAGGCGCGCATAAGGCCATACCCCTCACTTTTTTGACATTTTCTCAAAAAAGTGAGGGGCAGTGCAAAAAACACACTGTGCATTATGTCTTTTTTAATAAAAAAAACTTTTTTTTCTACATTTTTTGCGTTTTTCTTAAAATTAAATTTTTTTATGTGAATAATTAAACGAAAATATGCATATTTGAAAAAAAAGTCAACAAACATTTATTTTTTGAATAAATTGATTGATAACTGAATATTTCCTTTCAGAAATATATGTAGATTAATAAAATGTCTGAAAAAATGTTTTTGTTTTTAATACTTGTTTTTTGTCTTATTGCTGTTTGTACACTTTAAAAAAAAATTGTTTTGTTAAATTCTTTTTTTTTAAATATTATCAAGTTTCATTTTCACAAAAATAAGCTGCACAGTTTTAAAGCCTATTCAAAGTAGAAAAAAAAATGATATATCACACATTTATGGGCTATAAAGGAAACAGACAATATAGTCCAAAATGTAAGGACACCTGTTTGGTAATAAAAAAATGGCCAAAAACTTGCCGTCGATTAAGAGTTAAATGTACCCCCCCCCCACCATAATATCCCTCTCCCCCTCCTTAATGTACCTCTCCATTCTAATGTACATCCCCCCCCCCAAATATACCCCCTCTCTCCAAATGAGTCTGCCGCACCCAAATGTACCTCAACTAACCAAATGTACCCCTTCCCCAAATGTTATACTCCCACCCAAATGTAACCCCCACCAATGTACCTACCCCTAATGTCCCTCCCCCAATATGTAGCCTTCCCTCCAAATTACCTCCCTCCCACAATGTACTCCTCCCTCCAAATTACCTCCCCCACACAATGTACCCCTGACTCCAAATTACCTCCCTCCCACAATGTACCCCTCCCTCCAAATTACCTTCCCGCACAATGAACCCCTCCTTTCAAATTACCTTCCCTCCACAATGTACCCCTCCCTCCAAATTACCTCCAAAAACAATGTACCCATCCGTCCAAAGTACCCTCCCCCACAATGTACCCCTCGCTTCAAATTACCTCCCTCCCACAATGTACCTTTTCCTCTCAATCCCCCAGCAATGTATCCCTCCCTCCAAATTACCTTCTCCCAAAATGTACCTCTCCTTTTCCCAAATGTTCTACCCCCCACCAATAGTACCTGCCTCTCCAAATGTACTTCCCCCACCAAAATGCACCCCCTGCCCCCGAAATGTACTCCCAATGTCCTTCCCCCACAAATTGTTCCCCGCCTCTTAAATGTACCCCTCATAATATCCCTCTTCCCCCCAAATGTACCTCTCCATTCTAATGTAAAATCCCCTCTAATGTACCCCCTCTCTACAAATGTCTCTGCCGCACCCAAATATACCACATCCAACCAAATGTACCCCCCCCAATGTACATACCACTAATGTCCCTCCCCCACAATATACCCCAACCTCCAAATTACCTCCCTCCCACAATGTACCCCTCCCCCCAAATTACCTCCATCCCACAATGTACTCCTCCCTCAAAATTACCTCCTCCCACAATGTACCTCTCCCTCCCAATTCTCCCAAAAATGTACCCCTCCCTCCCACAATGTACCCCTCCCTTCAAATTACCTCCCTCCCACAATGTACCCCTCTCTCCATATTCTCCCCCCACACAATTTTCCCCTTAATCCAAATATCCTCCCCACAAAATGTACCTCCAAATTAACCTTAACGCACAATTGTTATTTTGCCTCCATACTCCCCCTAATGTACCTTTAACCCCCCCCCCCCCCAAATGTCTCTTTTAACCCCGCCTCTTACCCCCAACAATCTAAAAACGTAAGAGTGGATCAACTTCTAGCCAATGTATTGTTAAACAAAAACAATCAAGTTATTCCTGTCCCTAAATACCCCCCCCCCCACCCCTTTCTCGCTGAACTTCTCGCATAGCATCGATTGACCACACCCTGTCACATCTTTCAATTTCCGCTGTTTCTTTACCCACCCTATTCTACATTTGCCTTTTTCGAGCGTCTATCTGCCCTTTTATTTTATTTATCAAGATTGAAATATTATTTTATTTTTTACGTTTAATTTGTTGTTGTTTTTTTTTTAAGCTTGTACATTGTGTTTATGTACATGATACTAGACTGATTGATAGATAAGTTATTTAGAAACTTTAGTGTACACATGTACACATGGGTCGTGTATTGATTGTGGGAGCCAATTGTAACACCGTTTAGTGCCGCCTCCCTCTCCCCCCCCCGCCCTTGCAGGATAGAACAGTCGTCAACGAAGTTAAAATGTCCTACGATAAAATTGATTAAATAACTTGAATTATTTGTCGTGTATGGCCATCATGACAACACATTGGGCACGGTGTACATTCCCCCCACCCCCAAATGTACTTCCATCCCCGGATGTACCCCCCCCCCAAAAAAAAATACCTTTACCTTTACCTTTAGAAACTTTAGTTTACACAAATAGGTATCGTGTATTGATTATCGGAACAAATTGTAATACTTTTTAGTACGTTTAGGTAAAGCAATAAATGTAACCCTCTTGTTAATACAAAATTGACTACGCGGTCATCATAAAACAGGTTTCAGCAATGTGGCCCTCATGTCAATATAAATAGTGAGCGATGCGGCCCTCATGTCAATATATAGTGAGCGATGCGGCCCTCATGTCAATATACACAGTGAGCGATGCGGCCCCCATGTCAATATACATAGTGAGCGATGCGGCCCTCATTTCAATATACATCGTGAGCGATGCGGCCGCCATGTCAATATACATAGTGAGAGATGCGGCCCCCTTGTCAATATACATAGTGAGCGATGCGGCCCTCATGTCAATATACATAGTAAGCGATGTGGCCATCATAACACAATGTGAGCCAATGCAGCCCTCATTATAACACAAAGTGGACCATCATGCACCATCAAGATACTGTGGAGTATGACCAGCCTGGCCTACAGCATTTTAATATATTTTGCTCGGTTGGCAAGCGGTTAGACTTTTTGGGGGTTTGAATTTAGAAAAGTTGGCGACATTTTTATTTTGCAAGTCCGCCGAAGGCTGTTTACGCCACTGAAATAATAGGAAGACGTTTGAAAAGACATGATCCACGGAATGAGCAAAAGGCTTGAATAGTAAGGTGTTTACCTCACTTGTATTTTGCAAGGAAGCGGAACACATTAATTTGCTTGGAACCTGTTTTTAATAAACTTACATGATGGACAAATATAAGTCCCACTTCACTTTATATATCTATTATGGGTTGGTTTAATTTAAATATGGAAGCCTGTAATGTTAATACCTGCCTTTTTTCACTTAGACACAACACGGAAAAATCAACCGAACAAGATGCGTGGCTAACACAACTGTTTGTTCACATATATATATATAATAAGTCCTTTCATGAAAACACTTTTAATTTCCACGATAATTCAATAAGTCCATAACTGTAACAATCACTTAGTATCTACTATGACCGATCAAACATTCTGTACCTACTCATTAATGTCAATTTTTACTCGATGAGTTCTTCTCTCAACTACAGGATGTCCAATATCTCAGAAACTAGAGCCAATTCAGCAAAAAGCAGTGGCAGTTTTGAAATCAGCACCCATGAATTGCTATAAATTCATTCAAACATTCTTGGCAATTCGAAAAAAAAATTTTTTTTGTTCGGCTGTGTAATGTACTTAATATTTAGAGATAATGTACTTAATATTTAGAGATAATGTACTTAATATTTAGAGATAATGTACTTAATATTTAGAGATAATGTACTTAATATTTAAAGTAAAAAAAAATTGGGGCAACCCACAAGCTAGGCTCGGGGAGAAAGAATCGTTGTGTAGCTATTGTTTGACTTTCAATTAAAAAAATAATAATCCATCTATCCAGTTGAGGCCGCAGACGCAGAAAACATTAGGCCTCTTAAAAAAAAGGAAATATCAAAGCTTTAAACATTATAGTTCTGTGAAGCCAGTGCTGAACCTAGGGATTTGGGCCTTTTCGGGGGCCCCAACATATTGACATGAGATAATACACTTAATATTTAGTGTACATTTTTTTGCCCCCCTCCCTCTCAAGCTGTGGCTCGGCGGTACTTGCGTAGTCGTAACCCCCTTCACACACCCTAAGTACGCCTCTATATGAAGCCTCCATCATAAATGGGTTATTTTGCATTGTCAACATTGTGTACGGCGCTACTCAAACTCAAACCTTATACAATTCATTCATGTGACGTAATAGTAAAAAAAAAGGAAACAAAAAAATAATTGCGACGTAGTTTTTGGTTACTGTTAAAGGGAAATAATTGTACATTATATATAGACATATTTTAGAAATAATAACAAACTGAACAATATAAATATTAAATTATCTTGAGATATCAATAATACAAAATTCGTTAGGTACCTATGTACATATTGCTGGTCCAATGTCATTACTGGCAGCCAAGTAAAAAACATATTACTCCGCCGTCCAGTTGGGAGCAGTATCATGCCTGTTTAGTAAAATAAAGTAAATGTTTCCGCCATCTTGTGTGACAGACGGAAGTGTCACCAGTCTCTTCGGAGGCGTGGGTTCAAATCCCACCGCTGCCACCATGTAAATGACGTTATTGTATGAACTGGTTAATATAAGAACTCAATTCATGTCCATGGTTCATATGATTTATTGACGACACAATAATATAAATAAACAGAATAAATCCAATGAATAATAGTTGTAAACAATGAACTTAACTGATCAACTAAAACTTCTGATATGTACTCGAATACTCTCTTAATACTCAACTGAACTTCTGAACTCAAATAACTTCACTGACTCGATTGACTCAACTCTCTTCTCAATCCCCTTTCTCAACTGAAAATCGTCTTTATATAATTTCCTTCCATCCATCTCGAACATTCCACATCGCTCTGTCTCTCACTCATTTAGTCAATACAATTTACAAATAAACAACATACTTATTTTCCATTAATATCTAGAATAATAAACAACATATTTATTTTCTATAAACATCTCGAATCTTGACCCCTTGACCACATATTGACCTGGTTAGCCAAACTCCAAAGATACACACACACCTGTGTGCGTAGTACTCATAACTATACCATGACAGTGACAGAAATCGGAACACATGATGTAAAATTTGTATTATTTATTGTGTGACAGACGGAAGTGTGTGACAGAAACCGGAACACATGATGTAAAATTTGTATTATTTATTGTGTGACAGACGGAAGTGTGTGACAGAAACCGGAACACATGATGTAAAATTTGTATTATTTATTGTGTGACAGACGGAAGTGTGTGACAGAAACCGGAACACATGATGTAAAATTTGTATTATTTATTGTGTGACAGACGGAAGTGTGTGACAGAAACCGGAACACATGATGTAAAATTTGTATTATAGATTTAAAATAACATTACAAAAAAGAAATATTACTTCATTGGCCTATTTATAACACCTACAAATCTGAGCTATGTTATATGGTTGTAAAGGTTTTGTAGGGCTCTGCTAATCTAAATAAATATTTTGCGTCTCAGATGTGTCTGTATGCTGCAGATTTAAATTTGGAATACAAACTACTGTTTCCTGTTTAAAATATCAATGGCTTCTTGACTGAGGTCTATTTGATACAATTTAATTTTTTTTTTAATACAGTTTTAAATAGTTTCTCTGGTTTCAAATGTGAGACAAATCCGACGACAAAACTAGCCACGTCCCTTGTCAATTTTTTTTTTCATAAAATTAATTTTAAAAGTCGATCAAATAATAAAAAATATCAGTGAATTAATGCTATTTAAATTCTCAGTTATTTTATAGTATAATTTCTAAATCAAATATTTGTTTATTTTTTTTTTTTTGCTTTTTAATTCATTTTAAACAAAATATTATATTAAAAAAAGACATTTTTTAAAAGTAGTTAAACGAAAAATTTCATATTAGGTACAAATAAATATAAACTCATATTTTAAGCACATTCAGTTAAAGAAACAAAATGGAATACCAAATGTTACTATTAATATGATATTATCTAGATATTAATATATATATTCCCGGTTTTCTGTAACCAATTAAAGATCTAAATTTGAGGTCACATTTTTTAAGTGATGACGTGTAAAATACTTTCATCTATACCCCACCCATTTCATTTCTCTATTTTCGTTATTGCATTATAAACATTTTTTTTTGTTTTATATACAACCTGCACGTCTTTTTGTCAAAGACAGACTTTTAGTTTAACATAGAGATAATTGATTCATGTTTAATATATGTTTTACTTTTTTTTTTTTTTTTTAATCTTTTGTTTAGTCTACAGCTTTTAAGAATGGTTTATTGTTTGTTTCCATGACAATAATCACTAGTCTGTATGTATGTGTGAGAGAGGAAAAATTGACAAAGGCACAGGCAGGAATGCTCTCTCCTCCTCCTAAGGATTCAAACACTTTTTATGAAACCCATTATAGTTTCGCACTCACGATCGTCTTTAATTCCCACCCCCTTCTCCCATGACGTACCCTCACAAAACGCTCCTATACTTGTTGAGTGTTATATTAAAGGTAAATCTTAATTTTATTTGTTTTAGATTTAATCGGCTCAACGACAAAAAAGACAAAGACAATGAATAGTACAGATACTGGAGTTAACAATGAGACAATGAATAGCACAGATACTGGAGTTAACAATGGGACAACCAATCAAGATAGTTTGCTGGATCTCAGTGATGAAGCGTATACAGCCATGGACATCTTCATCAACTGTGTAGTCGCCAACTTGTTGGGTTTAATGGGTATTGTTGGAAATATACTGAATATGTTGGTATTGTCACAACACAATATGAGAGATACAACAAACTTGATATTGTTGTATCTATCTGTATCAGACTTTATATTTTCAATTCTGACTGTTTTACAACGTATTGGTTATGTTGTATATTACTGGAATAAATACTTGTCTTTTACATTAACTTCAGTTTACTTTACGGTGTTCGAATACATTAAAGTTGTGTGTTTATTTACCAGTACGTACTTTGTGACAATGTTATCTGTAGAGAGAATGATAGCTGTTTGTTTTCCATTTCATGTGTCAAGAATCGTCACAAAATTTAGAATTAAAGTTCTTGCCGTGCTAATAACATTTCTTTTAGCGGGTTTTTTAAGCCCTTATGGTGGTGTAAATTGTCTTAGTTATGATACAGAAAATAATATCACTTTTATAAACTTTATAAAAACAGAATTTTTTCTGAATAATTATAGTTTTTTATCTGGTTTCTATTTGAGTATTTTTGTTAATGTTTATTCCATGGCTATCCCCACACTTATTGTACTAATATGTACAATTATGTCTGTTAAAAATATTACAAGTTCTTCTAAAAACTTAAAAGGCCTTTCTGAAAATGTCATGTCTAAAAGAGTCAAAGAATTGAGATCTGTAAAGATAAGTTTATTTTTGTCAATGTCATTGATATTTCTAGATTTAGTTCCATCTGGAACTATCGAAACAATATTATCTCAGGAAGAAAATATTTTTCATCTAAAAACAAGATCTTTATGGCTATTACTGGATGCTGAAAATATTTTGTATATTATGAACTCTTCGTTTAATTTTCTTTTGTACGTCACTACAAGTCCCAAATTTCGTCAGACGTTTAAAAATTTGTTTTGAATAAAATAAAGGAATGGGGTGGTTGGGTCATAGGGGTGCTGTGGACAACATATGTAACGCAAATATTGTGACTTGTGGCTTGCCCTCTCTCCTTATAAATTCATATTTAAAAATGCAGGGCCCCCCCACCCTAATTATCTAAGAAAACTCGAACCCCTCCTACGGTCTTTTGATAACAAGAAATATCGTAAAAATATCGTAAATATATATTGTATTCATGGCAGCAACAAATCAACAACACTGTAATCTAATAAATCACAAAATTTTGGAACTCGAGTAGTTCTTGTAAAGTTGTCTAGCTTGTGTAGTTCTTGTAAACTTTGTAAGTTGTGTAGGTATTGTAAACCTTTTTACATTTATTAATATTTTACACGCAGACACCCAAACACCAATATATTCAAACCTATATACAGTCTATTAAGGTGCCAATCAATATATATATATATATATATATATATATATATATATAAGCGAAATAAACGCTCTTCATTATCACGGTGCCGCACCCTATTTATGTTCCTAGTAAAAAGAAAATCCATTGCACTAATTTTTATTTTTTATTATATTTTTTTGGTAGCTCAACGCTCTTAAAGTCTAATTTTCAATATCTTTTAAGGATTAATAGTATTTTTTAATGATTTGTCGTTTATAAAAAGTGATTTTGATCATCTGCCTGTTTTTTTTTTTTAATACGTTTTCTTTCTTAATAACGTGAAAGTAAATATTGTTGTGTGGCCAGGGTGGAAACCAGTTTGGTCAGTAGCAATGCTGTTGACTAAAGGGATATAAGTCAGTGACTACGACCTTGGTGTTTCGTGGACGAAAGTTTAGCGTGTGGCAATAGCAATGACCCTTTAGTAGAGAACTGACTTATCGGGGACCCATTCTGTTGTTACAAATGATTATTAAACTTTTCTATTTGTGATTTTCTAGACAATATACTTCTATGTTTAATAATAATATTCTCATGGACTATAATTTGTATTAAATTTCTACGTCTTGCCAAAAAAATTATATTACCATTCATTTTAAGCTTATCCTACGATGTTTTTTCGCTAAAATATTCAAGTACTTTAATGTATTGCATCTCATAAGGTCCCTGCACTTTATAGTATAAACATTGAGCTGGTCAATAGAAAATAATATATATATATATATAAATAAATCTACTACTGAAAGGAAAGTTCTTAAAGGAAAAAAAATTCAAACATTAATAAACAAAGCAGATACAAAATCAGGAAAAAAAACGTGTATTTAATGCAAATTAAAACTTTCCAAATGATAAACTTGTAATTTTAGTTTAAAATTTTATCCCTTATTTCAAACTTAAGCAACTTATAGTCGGCCATCGTTAATAAAATGTTGTTGTTTTTTCTTCAAATTAGCAGATATTTTTTTTCAACCATTCCTGTCTATTCCAGTCCGCGTTTGCCTCTTTACATTAGTACCGAAGCTTGCAACATTCTGTAAAACATAACCAAGATATGTAAGAAAAAACTCATAGTGTAAGTATATGTGTTACACTTTTTTTTAATTTAACGTGAAGTAAACATGGTGAAAAAAATAATAAGTAAAAGTATGAATGGACCTCATTAATTCTTAATGTTTATATATATATATATATATATATATATATATATATATTTATATATATATATATATATATATATACATTAGTAATGCTCATTTGATTTTTTTCTTTAATTTATATTACTGTCTTCTATGGTATTATCATACCAACCATGACATGGCTGCCGCACGGGTGTTTTCAACCCTTTAAAGGGTGCGACCCTCTCTCTCTCTCCCTCTTTCTCTCTCTCACTCTCTCTCTCTCTCTCTCTCTCTCTCTCTCTCTCTCTCTATATATATATATATATATATATATATATATATATATATATGTTGAAATTTGGATTACTTACTTAACTTTTATCTAGTTTACATGCGTAATATTGTATTCAATGTAGTGTACACCTATTAATCACCCTGTTACGTAGATGTTAAATAAAATATAAAAAAAAATTGCACATTTTTCTTTTTTTACTTTTTTTTTCAATTATATTTGTTTTTGTCAAAATTTACTTAGCAATCTATGGGAATTTTTTTTTAAAAATACACGTTTGGCAACTGTATTCTATCACAAAAATGTAACCAAAGTCTAATTATTATGCATTATAAAAAAAAAAAATTCCAGGCACTGATATGCATATTACATTTAAAATCAAAGTTTTAAAAAAAAATCACAGATAAAATGCTTAAAAAGAGAAACAAATATTATCAGAAAACTATTTCAGTCGATAATATTACTTTTGGTTGCCATAAACTCAATAATGTTATTTTTTTTTTTACAGTGAATACACGTTTAACTCATATTTCTTTGTTAATCAAGTTAAATTTCTTAAACTTTCTCCCACGTTGTTCGTTAAAAGTATCTCGATTTTTAAAATTACATCAGGTAACACCTCTCTCTCTCTTAAAAGAAAAAAAAAAGGTGCATATATTTAGAGCATACTGAAAGGTTTATTTACGCGGCGACACAGACTTGGAGTGAGGTGGGGGGGGGGGGACAAAAATATCTCCATCCCCCGCATCACTGATATTTTTTTTATTGCACTACGAAAAAAAAATTACAAAAGGTAATAAATAAAAGGAGCATATTGTAACACAAGTTGGAGTCAAACTTAAGTAGATTTAATAAATAGTTGGTAGAAAAATATTTTTTTTTTTTTTGTAAAAATATTAGTACAAAGTAAAACTATACAAATAAATAAAACTTGGTTGCCGCCCGGTGTCAAAATTTCAAGCTTAGTAAGCGACATAGTTTCCTAGTTTGGTGTCACAAGTGTCACCAAGTTACTGTTTTAAGTGTCCTTTGATATCAAGCTAAAGTGTAAGCTCGAGGTCAAGAAATATTTAAATAATTATAATTAGTAGCAAAAAGTTATTTTATTTAATCATCTAAATATACTTCTGTAGTCATTTTTTTAAAAAAAAAGAACTATAAGGGAGTACATTTTCAAAATCTTAAATTCCCGTAAATAATGAATTCCACTAAACATGCTACCTATTTTGCGCCACTAAATATATTATGTGTCCGGCGCCACTAAACAAACTACTAATTTTGTGCCACTAAATATATTATCTGTCCGGCGCCACTAAACAAACTACTAATATTGTGCCACCAAATATATTATCTGTCCGGCGCCACTAAACAAACTACTAATGTTGTGCCACTAAATATATTATCTGTCCGGCGCCACTAAACAAACTACTAATGTTGTGCCACTAAATATATTATCTGTCCGGCGCCACTAAACAAACTACTAATTTTGTGCCACTAAATAAATTATCTGTCCGGCGCCACTAAACAAACTACTAATTTTGCGCCACTAAATATATTATCTGTCCGGCGCCACTAAACAAACTACTAATTTTGTGCCACTAAATATATTATCTGTCCGGCGCCACTAAACAAACTACTAATTTTGTGCCACTAAATATATTATCTGTCCGGCGCCACTAAACAAACTACTACTTTTGTGCCACTAAATATATTATCTGTCCGGCGCCACTAAACATACTATTTGTCAGGCGCCACTGTATATATTATTTGTATGTCGCCACTAACTTTGAATTAAAAGCTATGAAATAAAGAGCAATGTTGTAATTTATCCAGTGACATTAATACCAATAACTGATAGAAAAAATAAACAAACTCTGGTCTATGTTACTTATCATAATCGAATATGAATTTCCCCGTCTGGTGTTGAAACAGATATAAATGTTCGAATACATTCTTTTTTTTTTTTTTTTAAACTTAGCGAGATATTGACTTTCAAGAAATTGAACATTAGGCAACGAAATGACTTGGACGTGCAAAGTGTTTCATCTGCTTGTAAAAAGTCTGGCATCCATCAATCCAGGATACTGAATTAATTTTCTTGACAGGGATAAGCTCTTCCACAGAGATATCTGTGATACATCTACCAAATGGATATTCTCTGGAATTGAGTAAATTTACGCTATATTTCCTCGTGCAATTAACTAATGCTGAGATTGTGAGCCGAATCTGGCTTGTTTATTCAAAACATAAACATGACATGTTTTGTTTCTGTTGCAAGCAGTTTAGTCATTCAACGATAATGCAAGACCGTCTGAATGGCTTAGCATCTATATATATAATTCACAACTTCAAGACGCATAATTATTTAAAGATTGTGGAATTCGCGAATAAGTCGACCACTCGATACACCGGAAAAAAAAAAAAAACCTATAGTGTGGAGACGGGAGGGCTTGATCACATAAAGCGTGTTGTTTAAAGTGGGTCAAGATGGATCACAGCAAGCGTGTTTTTTTATACTGATTGATAAGGCGGCGTATGATACGACGCGGGACGACTAGTTGATATGAGTAGAGCAAAAAGAAGTCGACTCTCTTAGAAACAAGGATTTATAGAAGGGTCTCACAAAGATAAAATTACACAATGTGCTTTAAATTAAGAAACCTGTCCATTGTAATGTTTACAGTAGGACGGTGTTTACAAATTATATTTTTAAGGAGTCGCTTCATGGGCTAAATATTACGAGGCGGATTAACATTTATTGGGCCCTGGGTGCGGAATAAAATATACCATCTCCCTAAAAAAATTGAAATAAAAAATCATGAACAAATTTGCTATACAGCCTAAGCATATATATATATATATATATATATATATATATATATATATATATATATATATATATATATATATATATATATATATATATTGGGGTGGCTCACTTTTTAATGGAAAAAAATAAAGTTGATTTTTTATCAAGAGCATTTTAGTTTTCTGTTCACTGTGATTTAAAACATGTATTTACCAAATAAATACTGCCTCAGAGCACTTGTTATCTAGTGTTTTATGGTATTCGGCAGTTGCATTAAATTGAACTTTCGCAAGGTTTAAATTTTTGTTTTTTTTTAGAAAAAAGAACAATTATATTACACACTAGTAATTAAACAGTAAAATAATACTAGTTACATGACACATTAACCTGACTGTATTGCAGAGTAGTTCTAAGTACGCCATTAAAAATACACTTTAATTTTTTTTTAGTCTGTGCTTTCTGAGTCCTGAAGGTCTGCAAGCTACAATCTCTTCAGTACAGTTGCTTTTTTTTGCATCTGGAAACTCTCTGCGATGTTATTCAACAATTTGGAGCAAGTACTGCTTTTTCTCCTCTTATTTGACACCAGTGATATTCCCCGCTCGGCATAGTCATTGACAACTTTCAAGGAAGACACCACTGATGTTGCCTTCTGAAAGGATGGAGTTTGTTTCCAGGTTGAAGCATCAGTCATGAGAAAATTTGATGGAAGCAGAAGGGCAGCGATGACGAGATCACAAAATCCTTTAATGTGACATTATGAAGTGCTGAAGTATCGTTTGTGCTGTGGATGCACCTTTCTTCTTTCTGATCATCAGAAAGATTCTCCGTGAAATGCCTCAAGCAAGAAGCAAGGCTGTTTTTCTCACGTCAAGAAAAGAGAACCAGAGGAATGAGTTCTGCACTAAGGTACCAGAGATGTCGACCAATCGTTTTTAATGCAGTCTGAGAAATGAAGGTATAAACATTCTTATAATAAATAAGAAGCTTGATGAGATCCAGATCATTCAGAGGTGAATCTCCTAAAATAGGACACTGAATCCAAGCTTCAATGTAAACCTAGGATGCTATTCTCCAATTGATCTGTCTTGATGCTTAGTCAGCTTTAATTGATGACGGAAGAGATAAATGTTCATAACGTAGATTATTTTAGACTTCCACCTTGCATGGTGATAAGCTCCTGAAACACGAAAACTCACCCCAAGGGGGGGGGATTCCTTCCAGGAAGATAAGATTCAGAGTCAGAAGTTCTTTGTAATCTTCACAAAATGTGATGATTTCTTCTTTTAATGGCTTTAGATTTTGCTCCAGTCAAACATCGTGGCATATATTAAATTCAGTCTTATTACTTTTTTGCCAAAATGTCTTAAAGCGCTTGAATAGCAGCACATCCGGTCCAGTAGTAGTACCCTTAATATCTTAATGAAGACGGCTGAGTTTGTAAACATACCATTGGCCAATAGGCTCAATTAGGGGAAGTACCTAGCTAAATGGACATTAGTATTTCCTCATGAAAAAATTCTACCGAATGTCAATTAGACAGCTGTGTTTTGTAAACATACCATTGGCCAGTAGTCTAAATTATGGGAAGTACCTAGCTCAATAAACTTTGGCATGTCAACTGGACAGCAAAAAAATAGTTCATGAAAAGAAATTACCAACTGACTGCCAGACGGCTGTGTTTGTAAATACACCATTGGCCAGTAGGCTCAATTAGGGGAAGTACCTAGCTCAATAAACAGGAGTTGCGTAAACTTCTATGCCAGTTAAATGAACAGCACTTTTCGACCTAGTAGTCATAACTAATTGAATGATATTTATATAGCCACAACATTTGATCTTATAACACTTGATTTGTATAACTAAATCGAAATACACTGGTGAAGCTGGCTATTTATATGAAAATCAAAACTTCTTGAGTTTTCTAGAATTTCACGGAGCCTTCTAAAGTATTTCACGTTTTTCTAGAAGCTTCTAGAACCTTCTAGAGATTTCATAGACCCTTATAAAAAACCTTCTAAAATTGTTTAGATTTTCTAAAACTTTCCTTTACCTTCTAGCATTTTCTTTGTGCTTAATATATACATACTCACATTCAAAATTCATATAAAATGATTTAAAATTTCAGTGTCGTTGAGGCAGTACAAATAAAGTCATTGATTCATGAAACTTTTTTCTGTCGAAAGAAAACAAAAAATAAAATGCTCCAAAAAAATTTGACAAAAGTTAATTTGGGCCACCCTAATATACCTCAAAAAAACCTACCCCACCAATAAGAAACGTTTTTCAATAAAATTACTTCTTTATGGATGGCTCATTAAAGTATATTTAATTACATTAATTGCATCCAGGAACTTCATGTAGCATTTTTTACCTCCATGTCTGAAACTAAATAAATTAAAAAAGTGTATTTTAAATTCTAAGTGTACTGTTTTAATTATTATGCGTCTACTGTAACTTTGCCAAAAATGGTAAAATCTCATGGTACCGTTGTTTAGTAATTGTCACGAGTGGTCTGTTTGGAATTTTGAAAGTATGCTTTGTTGATTTGTGCATATTGTAATCTTTTATTTCAATTTCATTCAATTGTAATCGTCTGTTTGTAACTAATTTTGTTGGAAAGCAAATTTGTCAACAAATAAAGCTTGCAAAGTTTTAAAATAATAAGCGAACACTCCCCCAATATTGAAGTCAGGAGTGTATAAGACAACTATAAAGAAGCAGAATTGTTTAAGTAGCAGTTTAAAAACAGCTCACAAAATTTTGAATGGTGCATACATTTTGAAGAAAAAGAATAGAAGGAGAAAAGAAGTTATTTTATTGAAAAACGTATGTTATAAAATATTCGTGTTGATTGGAGGGTGAACTTTTTTATGCAAAACAAAAATTACCCATATTTTCTTTTTTTGTGATACAAAGCTCCACCAAATGTGATATGGGGAGATAGGGTTATATTTTAGTCATACTCCTAATACACTTACAAATATATCTACACACACACACACTCACATTTATATTTACCAATTGTAACTTATTTCACGCCTTTCAGCTCCGCAAATTTCCACTCCTATCAACCCTGCCCAATCCCAATGTGACAGTTAGTCCCCCAGAAACAGATGCAAGTCGATTACGTTCCAAGAGCCAATGCAGTTAAAAGCTAAAAAAAATGACAGTAATTAGTGGATGAGTTGATCCGATAGGCCCGTCGTAGGGCCAGAGATAGCTGGGGCAGCACAGACTATTTACAGTGGTGCAATGTATGATTTTACTGTGAGTCACATTCAATTTTTTTATTAAGTAAAAAAAAATATTATAAAGACTCGCATGATAAATAATTCAACAAGATTTAGTCATAAATTAATACAAACACCTGATTCACAGGGAGCCTCATTGAAATAAATAAAGAGTCTTGACCTTAACATCATTTTTGCCTACACTCCCAAAAACGTTAAGTGTTGTTGTGTGTACGTATCACACTTAACAAGTTGAAAAAAAGAATGACTAAAGCGTAGCGTTCTTGTACGCAGAGCCATATTGGGCGCCACAGGCATATGACCTGCCCTGTCGAAACATTAATATCACAACGCTAGATAAACTTTAGCCTCTGGAGGAAAAAGTGTACCGTTTCGGTATCAATGCACCCTTTAGGATTAATGCAGCGCCGTTTGCCTAAGTAGACTTAAAACAAACAATGACTTGTCTAAAATGTCTAAGTCTTTTGAATATTGACAATGCTCCCCCTCCCCTGCTACTTTGTCCTGTAACAAAGCTTTTTGTTTGCAACAGTTAGGTGGCAAAAAATCTTCAAACGCGGGCCTTCTTAGGCATGACGCCTGGCCCGTTGCTAACATCTAAGGCCATCACTCATAATAGCGAGCGTTTAACCAAGCAGTGTATTGCCCAGCATCCTAAAAATTTAAAGAACTTAGCCAAATGTAATAATAATAATAAATTTCCTACTTGGTACATTTGGAGTTCTTAAATTTTAAAAGGAGAGATACGTGACTCTCTTTTGATTGGGCGAGTGGAACATCAACTACACACTTGGATACAATTGATTTTCCCTAATTATTTTTGGTGTTGTCCTATAAAATTCGTTTATAAACGTATGTAAAACTGAGGTCTTGTGGGCCCATTACGAATCAGAAACCCCGGACGCACGACTTTCGAGGCCGCTCTAAACTCCGTGTCAGTCTATTTCTTTAAAAAAAATAATATTATAAATTTTAAAGTCTTAATTAATTGTTAAAATTTTAAAAATTGTATATTTTGAAAAAAAATGCATTGTGTTTTGTTTATATCTAGGTGTTTTCAATTAATTTTATCTCATTACATTCTAAGAAAAAATAAGCAATTAAGCCTGTTCCATTCTGGACACAGGACGTGTTAGCGCATTTTCGTGTTATGTATCAGTACGTTTGTTAGCTTTCAGTAAATATTTGTAAATTTTGGAAATGTTTATAAATTCAATTGTGTAATGCATGTATTTGTAAAAAAAAAATTATAAAGACGTTTCTTTATATTTGAAAAAAAATTATTGTCTCTTAAATCTAACTACAAGTGGTTTGTGGTTACTGAAATAGGACTCATAATTGAAAACATTCGAAATTATAGTCATTTAATCGTCCGAAAACTCCGTCAATTGTTGCATAGCTCTGATACTTTCAATTAAACTCAGAACACAAGCTTACTATTTCATTTGATGAGTTTCTTAATAAATCTTGGTGAAACTACGTGCTGCAGTATTTCGCACCAAATGAACGGGTTATTGAACGTACAAGGTGTATATATAATATATAAGCCCCTTAGGAGCCCTGAAGCCCGGCCCTCAGAGGTTCTATCGCAAAATGAACTTTTGATGTACACATGGCAGGCCAAGACCTACAAAATGATATATACATCATGGGTCTAGGACTTATAGTTGCTGAGATATAGCGCTCCTTTATTAATATAGCTTATATAGTAAAAAACGGTACTAAGGCCCCCTTTACGGACCTGAGAGGTCAGATCGCGAAATGGAAAAAAGTCATTTCTAGGCAGGCCAAGACCTACAAAATGATATATACATCATGGGTCTAGGACTTATGGTTGTTGAGATCTAGGGTGATGACGGACGGACGGACGGACAGACAGACAAAACGGGGACAATAGAGCATTTTTTTTTCGAAAATGCTCTAAAAACAACAACTTAACTTGCATTTTTGTGATCTATGCGATTTTTTTTTGGTTCGGGTTTTTTTTTAAATTATTCGTGTAGGTGGGTTGCTCCTAATTATGGAGCCGTAATGCTTTAGTTAATGTATGCAGACACATATATAAGGAAACTAATAAGTAAAATATTAGTTACATTACCAAATTAAAATTTACCTTTACCTTTTAAGATTTCTGGAACCACATATTTAAATCGAAGGTAAGGATAGATTATTTATATAGAGGAGGAAATCGATTGGAATCAAAATGAAGTGTATTGCTTTGAGTATAAAACTGTATTACTTTTTTATAATATAAATAGACAATTTTTAACAATAATTGTACAATATTAATGAATTTAATGAGTATAATATGTATAGTCAAATATATGTACGGTATAAGAAATATACATATACATGTATATAAAATAGTAACTTCTGTCATGCATATACACAGAGTGAAAATAAAACTGTTCACATACGTTATCGATATTTCATTAAAAGAAATGAAAAAGAAAACAAACAAGAAAGAAACAGCACATAGAAATAACTGTCATATAAACTCACGTAGATATGTGTGAACAGATTCAGGGGTGTATTGTGACCTCAATATATGTTACCAGCACCATGGACTTGGTAAAACCTCATTGACCACCGTATCGCTACTATGAGATAATGTATTTAAATCCCGATAGTGCTGCACTACACCAATATAATGGTAACCCTATATCAGACTTAGCTTGTGTGTCCAACACCTTTCGCCGAATTCACACACAGCATTAATACGATATTGTCAAATAAACTTGCCTTGATATTGTCAATACGCTTGACTTGATCCACAAATTAAAATAATACGATATTGTCCATACACTTCAGCTTGACGGTGCAATGTAGCAGATAAACTAGTTTCACGTCTTCCTCAGGTCGACAGCAACAACAGCTTCATAATTACTATAATACGAGTACAACACGTCAACAGCATACGTAAAATCAAACTTCCTGTATTGTTCACGTTGACAGCAACAGCAAATCCATGAGATATAGCAATAATCAATACAGTAATACCTCTTTATGACGACAGCATACTTAGAATAAAAACGTCATGTATTTGTAACGATGACGACAACAGCAACTCACTGCTATACAGCAACGATCAATACATAATATTCCTTTACGTCGGCAACATAAATATAATCTTCATGTAAACAGCAAATATTTCTTCACAATATGAATTCCTCAACACTTTATAATGCACAATACTGTTCAGCGTTAGTCAGAGTTACCGTCGGAGGTGCCATAAATGTTACGGGTCCTTTTTTTCTTTTAATCCATAAATGTTACGTGCCCTTTCTATATGCTTCATACACGTTACGGGCTCTTTGGTTATGCTCTATAAACGTCTCAGGCCCTTTGGCTTATGTTATGAGTTGTATGTTTTAATTCAAACGTAGAGATGTCAATGTAGCTTAATGTCTGTCTGTTCCACTCTTATTTGCTCACTCCTGTGTCACAACTCAAAAACCACTCAAACTCGATGTGTTGTTAGTACAACGATTTATTTACATAAATGTACATCAGAATACAACAAGTCCATAAACGAATACACATTTAAATCCGCAGTAATTTGCTCTGCCTCAACTCTGACTAACTATAATTCCTGTCCCTAAAACTCTGGTCACTAGATCTCTCGTAACAATCTCTATTTTCTAACTCTCGTTCTAACTCCTCATAACTTAACTCCTCTCATAACTACTCCTTATGACTCATAACGATCTCTCTTCTCTAGCTCGTCCTAACTAACTAATGTCCGAATCCAGCCCCTATCTATACCCCTAACGTCCGTGCCCTAATTACCCTAAGTACGTCACAGTCTCTTTTAGCATTGTCCTAACTATCTAATCTTTCTAGGAGCGTCACCTGGTCGTCATTGATACCCTACTAGCCTGTCCGACGCCGCCTCCTGGTCTTCACACCTTTGCTGTCTACTGTTCTATTGTTTCCCAACCTTGTCACCTTGTCACTATTATTCGTGTTAATCCTAATTCTTAGATATCTATTATATTAAAACGTCGAAGGGGATTGTCTCAGTCTCTACATCTACTTTAGCTCGTCACAGATAACTTTAAAATTATGTGTTTATTTACAAGTACCTACTTGGTGACAATATTATCTGTAGAGAGAATGATAGCAGTTTGTTTTCCATTTCACGTATCTAGAATCGTCACAAAATTTAGAATTAAAGTTCTTTCCATGCTAATAACATTTCTGTTAGCGGGTTTATTTAGCCCATCATGTGCTATAATTTATCTTATAGTTATTATACTGAGTGGAACGGATGGCCGAGTGGTGTAGATATTCGACTGTCGACCTGAGAGTCCAGGGTTCGATCCTCGGTGAGGCCCAGAATTTTTCCAGGTGAAATTCGGTGCAAAGTCGTCCACCAAGTCCACCCAGCTTTAAATGGGTACCTGACTTTAAGTTGGGGAAGTAAAGGCGGCTGGGCGTTGTGCTAACCACACAATCCCTTTATATGCCGAGGTTATAGAAACAGGTGAATTCTACACTTCATCTGCCCCGACTGCCCGATAGGGCTAAGGGAACTTTACTTTTATAAGAAATATACATATACATGTATATATAATAGTATCTTCTGTCATGCATATACACAGAGTGAGAATAAAACTGTTCACATACGTTATCGATATTTCATTAAAAGAAATGAAAAAGAAAACAAACAAGAAGGAAACAGCACATAGAAATAACTGTCATATAAACTCACGTAGATATGTGTGAACAGATTCAAGGGTGTATTGTGACCTCAATATATGTTACCAGCACCATGGACTTGGTAAAACCTCATTGACCACCGTATCGCTACTATGAGATAATGTATTTAAATCCCAATAGTGCTGCACTACACCAATATAATGGTAACCCTATATCAGGTATTTTGTCTCAACGCGGTCTTAATTTTAGTTAATGAGTAACAAATGTGATATGTTTTGTTATAAAATAATATTTCTTATTCATATACATCTGAGCTGCAAGCTAATAGTAAAATCAATTACTAGTAAACAAGGGACTGTCAAAGTATGACATATCGATTAATTATAATTGGGTGACATTTTTGTTGCCCAGTTTAGAAATCTGTCGCTTGGCAAGCTCGAAATAAGTTATACAGTTGCAGTAGCAATAGCACGTATTACATATTGCCCTAAAACATCAACTTTTTATCCACACAAAAGTTGCCTATAATTTATAAACATACCTGCCACTATACATTCAAACATATTCTTCATTAACAGTCGATAACATTGTAAACACTTTTGTATGTGTTACTGTTTTTAGAGCATTTTCGAAAAAAAAAAATGCTCTATTGTCCCCGTTTTGTCTGTCCGTCCGTCTGTCATCACCCTAGATCTCAACAACCATAAGTCCTAGACCCATGATGTATATATCATTTTGTAGGTCTTGGCCTGCCAAGAAATGACTTTTTTCCATTTCGCGATCTGACCTCTCAGGGCCGTAAAAGGGGCCTTAGTACCGTTCTTTACTATATAAGCTATATTAATAAAGGAACGCTATATCTCAGCAACTATAAGTCCTAGACCCATGATGTATATATCATTTTGTAGGTCTTGGCCTGCCATGTGTACATCAAAAGTTCATTTTGCGATAGAACCTCTGAGGGCCGGGCTTCAGGGCTCCTAAGGGGCTTATATATTATATATACACCTTGTACGTTCAATAACCCGTTCATTTGGTGCGAAATACTGCAGCACGTAGTTTCACCAAGATTTATTAAGAAACTCATCAAATGAAATAGTAAGCTTGTGTTCTGAGTTTAATTGAAAGTATCAGAGCTATGCAACAATTGACGGAGTTTTCGGACGATTAAATGACTATAATTTAGAATGTTTTCAATTATGAGTCCTATTTCAGTAACCACAAACCACTTGTAGTTAGATTTAAGAGACAATAATTTTTTTTTCAAATATAAAGAAACGTCTTTATAATTTTTTTTACAGATATATGCATTACACAATTGAATTTATAAACATTTCCAAAATTTACAAATATTTACTGAAAGATAGCATACGTACTGATACATAACACGAAAATGCGCTAACACGTCCTGTGTCCAGAATGGAACAGGCTTAATTGCTTGTTAATGTATTTTAAGGATGTTGGACAAAGAATAGCAACAACAATAACACAACAAACTGAAGATATTGAAACCTATGACAAAGTGTTGAATGCATAACACATTATGTTACGGTGACATCGACAAGGACCTTGTAACAAAATTATATGATATGTATTTTCTTTATAAATAGAAGTCCTATGGATAAGTTCTTAATACTCATATTTTATCTAAGACTTAAAGAATGCGCGAGTATACTTTATACACTTACATTAGTATAAAGTAAATGATCTTGGTGTGTTGGTCGCAATGGATAGACGCAATTAAGAGACGCAGTTTATTAAATCTATAAAAGTAATAATTTACAGTTTTTTAAAAAAAAGCATCTCTTTATATTGCGTGTGTAGTTCTATAGGCATTCTTTACTCACTTGTTCCAGCTCTCTTTCCTCCTGAGAGATGTCTTCTGGAATGTCATCTGCCGCATATCCTGCAACACAGCTTATTGTCAACAGAGTCATCACACAAAGAACTAGAAGAAACTTTTTCATTTTTAGCAGCCTGAGATAAAATAAAATGTATACAATGAAAAAAAAAGTATGAACGGGCTAAATCTACACTTGACTGTATTTAATTGATCAAATAATTAAATTAACATTGATTTAGGTTGGTTGACTCGTGTTTACTCAATATGATAAAATAAATTCCTACAGATAGCCCAGCATGCACTAGTCAAGGTTTAAATTTGGTCGGAAAGTGTATTTCAGTGAGTTGTATCTGATTACACAGCTTGTCTCCCTTTATATAAGTTTCAGAAACAATAGAGACGTATCATCGGTTTCACCGATATATCTACCACCTGTTGACATGTAATACATTTTGATATCCTTTAATCTTCATTTATATAATCTCCATTAACAAAAATAGATAAAAAAATCTTGGATACTGTTGGGGGTTGGGAGTGTATTGTCCCCAGCTTTATCTGGCCACCGACGGGTCATTCTGATCAAAACACCATTTTTTTTATTTAAAGTAGAATAATTTACCTGACGGGAACGTAAACAACATGGACATCGGAATTATTTCAGATAGCACCCCTTACCAGTGCCCCAAATATTGCATACATTTATGACTATCTGTACGGAATGTGACACTCACCAACTTTTAACTAATTTTACAAGAACTGTTTGTTCAAGGGCGAGGATAAAACAGTGATAGTAATTGTATGGCATATAAAGGTATTCATGACACACCATTTTAAAACACATCTAAATAATTAAAGATAAATACGATTATTGATATGAATAAAAATATATTGAAATACTAGCCTTAATTTTATCATTATGAACAATTCTTATGATAAGGGCCGCTCAAGAAACATTAAACTATTTCCATTTTATTTACTGTGGAGTATTTCTGTTTAGATTGTGCAACTTTCTATTGACGAAACCATGGGCTGAGTGGCTGCGGGCATCATTGGCGTTGTACATTTGGTAGAGAGAAGGTGTGTGAGTAGTTACACTCGCTCACTTGGGCGCTGAAATGTAGCCCACAAATAAACAAACATAAGTAGGAAACTGGCGACGTTATAAAGTGCCAATTTAAGTCCAGTTCCACTGTAGACATCACTGACAGCAGTTGACACAAAACGGCTGTAAATGTTTTCTCATGGCTCACATTGCATAGACACTATGTGGGAATGTTCAAATTTACTCACGGTTAGATTGCCCAAAAACATGAACACCTTCTACATTTACTACTAAATAATAAAACAGTAACAAAAAGACATCAAAATAGGAACAAAATTGTATTAATGATGGTGAGAAACAAACACAAGATAATGTGACGTCATCTGATACACAACTAGACGGTCGTGTTTTAAACGTTTAATGAAAACTCGACATTTTAGGTTCGTGTTGTTCGTTATTTGAACACAGTGGTCGTTCCATTGTTCGTTACGTGAAACGTTCGTCTGTAATGTGTTCACTAAGTGGAGTCTACTACACAGTTTTTTTCATTGTCAGGGGGAGGGGATTAGGGGTGCGGTGAATACGTTATTTTTTTAAAAATAAGGTGGCGGTAGTCACATAAATTAAGAATCACTGTACCAGCAGTAAAGTTGTTGTCTTATCGATTTATATTATTGATTTTGTATGAAGAAGATTGAGACTGGTAGTTGAATGATAAACTTTCTCTTTGCTTGTTACACACTGTACAATGAGATTCACGTGTTTTGTATAATAATAAAAGACAATGTGTGTTCAGCTAACAGACAAAAACTTCACATCTTGTGTTGCATTATCGACATACCATGTTAGTTGTTGACTTAATTAACACATGTTTTATTTACTGTAGGGAGTTTGACCTACACTAAGACAAGAAACATTATTATTGTGTGTGAAACTTGGTGAGAGTTTGATTGTTTCATAGATGGAGTCTGATTGTTTCATAGAGAGAGTCTGATTGTTTAATAGAGAGAGTCTGATTGTTACATGGTGAGAGTTTGATTGTTTCATAGAGAGAGTCTGATTGTTTCATAGAGAGAGTCTGATTGTTTTATAGAGAGAGTCTGATTGTTATATGGTGAGAGTTTGATTGTTTCATAGAGAGAGTCTGATTGTTTTATAGACCGAGTCTGATTGTTTTATAGAGAGTCTGATTGTTTTATAGAGATAGTCTGATTGTTTCATAGAGAGAGTCTGATTGTTACATGGTGAGAGTTTGATTGTTTCATAGACGGAGTCTGATTGTTTCATAGAGAGAGTCTGATTGTTACATGGTGAGAGTTTGATTGTTTCATAGACGGAGTCTGATTGTTTTATAGAGAGAGTCTGATTGTTTTATAGAGAGAGTCTGATTGTTACATGGTGAGAGTTTGATTGTTTCATAGAGAGAGTCTGATTGTTTCATAGAGAGAGTCTGATTGTTTCATAGAGAGAGTCTGATTGTTACATGGTGAGAGTCTGATTGTTTCGTAGAGAGAGTCTGATTGTTACATGGTGATAGTCTGATTGTTTCGTAGAGAGAGTCTGATTGTTTCATAGAGAGAGTCTGATTGTTTCATAGACGGAGTCTGATTGTTTTATAGAGAGAGTCTGATTGTTTTATAGAGAGAGTCTGATTGTCTCATAGAGAGAGCCTGATTGTTACATGGTGAGAGTCTGATTGTTACATGGTGAGAGTCTGATTGTTTCATAGAGAGAGTCTGATTGTTTCATAGAGAGAGTCTGATTTTTTCATAGAGAGAGTCTGATTGTTTCAAAGTGAGCATCTTATAGTGTCATAGAAAGTGTCTGATTGTTTCACAGCGAGCACCTGGTTATTTCATAGAGAATATAATTGTGTCATAGAGTGTCTGATTGTCTCATAAAGAGCATGTCTATTTCATATAGAGCATATGATGTTTTCATTGAGAAAGTCAGATTGTTTAACAGTGAACGTCGGAATATTTCACAGTGAGCATCTGATTGTTACATAGGGAGTGTATGATTGTTTCACTGAGTAAGTCTGATTGTTCCACAGTGAGCACCTGATTGTCACATAGAAATCCTCTATTGTCTTGTACAGAGCGTCTTATTGTAATTTAGAGAAAGTCAGATTGTTTCATTGAGTGTGTCTGATTGTTTTACAGTAAGCACCTGATATTTTGTTTTCAAATGAAGCGTCTGATTGTTTTACAAATAGTACCTGCTTGTCTCACAGAGTACTACTGATTGTTTCACATTGAGCGCCTGATTTAATATTAGAGAGCATCTAATGGTTACTCAGAAAGCGATTGGGGATGTGTGGTCGAGTTGTGCAGTGTGCTTGACTGTCGACCGGAGGTTCCCGGGTTCGAATCTCAGTGATAGCTTTGGGACTTTTTCAGGTCCTGGTAAAAGTCCCTAAATCCAGCCAGTTCTAAATGAGTACCTGACTTTAAGTTGGGGGAGTAAAGGCGGCTGGGCGTTGTGCTAACCACACAATCCCTTTATATACCGAGGTTACTGAAATAGATGAATTCTACATCATCTGCCCCGATGGGCCCTTTGGGACCTAAGAGAACTTTACTGATTGTTTCATAGTGATTGTCTGATTGTTTCTCAGAGTACGACTGATTTTTTTCACAGTGAGCGTCTAATTTTTTTCTTATTGAGCGTCTGATTGTTCCACAGTGTAAGTCTGATTGTTTTACAAATATTTATTTGTGTCTATTTGACTTTAGAAACAGCTGGAAGTTACAGTGAATGCTTTTAGATTTAGCTTAGATCGATTGTCACCGATCAGAACAGCCACGAAAGAAAACGCGGTAATAATTAGTTTAACTCAAAACTATAGCAGCTGTGATCTAGTCGTGTTATCACGTGGTTTGATCTAGTGGTGTTATATAGTATGTTTTTGTTTCACTTACTTACCCTGAAAATAATAAATAATAAATCGGTACGAAGCCCATTAGCCCTAAATTTCGACATTTTCGTTGAATTATTTTAGAGTTAAACTATCAATATTATTTAATGGGCTGTACAATGGTAAATTTAACAAAGAGTAGATTATGTAATAAAATAAAAGAATAAAACTAATTTACACCGAGCCGTGCAATACTTTAAAAAAAAATATTTAATATTACTAACTATTATATAGCTGACGTAAAAGGTGTCCCGTACTGTTTGCCATTTTTTATGATTTGAATGTAAGGATATGTATGTACTTATGAAAATAAAGCCACGTGTCATTGTTTGTGAAGAATGGGAGGGGGCGGGTAGGGTAGGGTACAGTGTGGAGAAATATGACAGGACTTTAGGGGAGGGGTTTGACATGTATCAAGAGTTTGGAACATAAACTCATGTGAAAGACACAAGCTTGAGAATTTTGTTAATAAAAAACAAACAAAAAAAAACAACTAGTACCACTTGAATTGATTGGTACATGTCAATAAACTGGTCTGAATAACTCATTCAATAGACATAATTACTGATGCTTAACATCTATGTTACAATTAATGATAACTCTCTTGTAAATTAAAATGGCTTGTTTATTATTATAGGTATAATAAAATAAGATATATTTTTGAATACAAACAAATGAAATAGCTTGATTCGATTACATTTGCATTTATTTGAGATTAAAATGTCTAAGAATACGTTAGTTTCGATCCTTTCTTTAATCGAACTGCAGCTTAAATTATAATTTCCCAAATATGTAACTATGGAAAAATGGTTTATTTTTAAATCAAATACAGAGTCCAGATTTGTCATAACAGCAAAATAAATTAATATATTAAAAAAAAAAACAATTGAAAGACGGTTCAGGCCCTTAAGGCGCTGGACTCAGTAAAGAGAAGAACCTAGAGAGGGGGAGGGGGTACGAATTTAGAGTCCCCCGGCCCAAGCTAAAGGGGGCCCCAATTTTTTTTACATTAAATATTATGTGCATTATCTCATGTTATGGTGTCAAATGTCGAAATGCAGGGGCCTTTAAAAAAGACCAAGTCTCCCGGGCCCACAAATCCCCTGGTTCGGCACTGACTCACTACATATCACAATGTAGTTTTAACTTCCGTAGCCTTTAATATATTTAACAGATATCACCAAAGGAAAACACGTATAACAAAATCAACAAAATCCTTTTGAAGATACAAACCATTCTTTAATTAGTACCCGCACAATATCTTCTACAAAACACTGACTACAACAGCTAACTGACCACGTCTAAACACAATACGTATATTTACATCATTATCTATGTGTAAACACAATACGTATATTTACATCATTATCTATATCTAAACATAATACGTATAGGCCTATTTTGCATAATTATCTATATATAAACACAATACGTATATTTATATCATTACCTAAACACACTTATCTACATGCATTTAATATAATGTTTTGCTGTGAAAAACAAATAGTAAAGAAAAAAGTAAAGTTCCCTTAAGCCCATTCGGGCTCATCGGGGCAGATGAAGTTGTTTAGAATTTATCTGTTTTAGTAACCTCACCATATAAAAGGATTGTGTAGGTTAACACAACACCCAGCCGCCTTTACTCCCCCAACTTAAAATCAAGTACCCATTTAAAGTTGGTTGGACTTGTGGACTTACATTCCAGCTACTACTGACTGGGACTTGGGGAGAGAAAGTAATTTATTATTTCAATATTTTTATTATGTCAAGGATGTCCATCTCACCTATGCTTGATGTCAGATATGAAAGATTTAGTTATCAATCTGTCCAACAGGAGAATAAGACGTTTGGACTGTCAATACCTAAGCAATACTTCGTATACGGATTAGAAACATTAAGTTCACTGGGTTTAGGGTACGAGAGTTTATTATTAATGTATAATGCCCTTCTGAAAACACGTCTGACCATCTACACTACAGACGATATAAACAGGGAATGGAGTGGGCGAGGCTAAGACCTGAATAAGACAAAATATACTCATGGTACATATACAGAGTAGCAGCATGACGTTCATGTGAGCTGGGGGTGTGAAATAAATACTAGTTTGGGGTTTGAGATAGAATGGCGTATAGTATTGCAACACTTCTATTGAGACATGGAAAACACGCAATCTCCAGAACATATATTGAACGTTCATCAGTCCATCTAATTGAGATGAACGTGAAATTATCAGACGGACCTAGAATTTAGCTAAAAGTATAAAATGTTATTCTAAGGTGCCTAGTTGGGGGCTTGAAGATGAAAGTCATATTGATTGTTTGTTTTACAATGACATTGGGGAAACACGGCTGACCATCTCCACAATAGAAAATATCATTACGGAAATGTGCATTCAGTGGTCATTAGGGTGATAACAAAAAAAAAAATTTATGAAACCACTTGCAATCGAGGAACATTTATGTGTAATTGAAGAATATAAATTGCATTTTTAGTTTTTTTGAAAAAAGTTCCCCCACCTCCCCATTTTTTGAAAGAAAAAAGTGAAAAAATATTTTTTTTTTCAAAAAAGGACATGTTGTTTTTTTAGCTTAATTCAAAAGGGTATTAATAATAACTAATCAACTTTTATTACCAAATAAGATATAGAACAGTTAGTAATATGTACAGAATGTACAAGAAATGTTCAAAACATATTTTGTCCAATGAACTTCAGATTCAAAAATTCAATTTTTCTTGATTTCGCATGAAGTTCCGCCATCAGTTTCACAGCACGTCCAGCAATTTGGTTAGATCTGGGAATGCCAATTAATGACTTCTCGTCTGACCAAAGCGTCTTTAAACACTTAATTGCCTTCTTGCATTTTATCTTGATGAGTGAGATAAACAGTTCATTGAAGGACGCTTCATTGTAGTATTGCGAATCGAACCAAGCATTTGCCCATTCGTAGCAGATGAAGTTGCAGGCAGAAGCGAGAATGCTGCGCAACTCTGGTATCAGAAATAATGCTATAACAGTAAATATTGCACATGAGTTCCATCTTGCCTGGTGTAAATTTGGTAATTTATTCCAGCTGATGCGAGGCCAACGTGGGTTCTCGCCTGTGCTAACATCTTTTGTCGCAAGAAGCGGTAATCAGCTTGAAGAGTGGCATAGTTTTGTGTTAATTTGCCAATGAAGGAATAGTTGAGTTCTGGTTTGCTCGTTGGCTCTTGAATAAAAAAAAATTCATGACATGTTTCAGAAGAAGGTCGAGTACATGGTGCTGACATCATCCTGTATGAGCTTTACAATCCCGTGCAAATGGTCAGTATTTCTGCGGTCGTGTTGCAAATTAACATACAAATATTTTCTAAAGCATCAAATTCATCAATTAGCTGATGTAGTTCATTGTGAATGACCGCGGCAGAACCACTCTCACATTTGAGAATACCGAGTTTGATTTCGGTTGTCATCTTTTTCAGCAAACCTACTTGATACTCTTCCTCTTGCACTCTTTTACCATCAAATTGGAGACATTAGGGATCTTTGCTTTGAAGTTTTTGAACAATTTTAGTTTTCATTTTCCGTCCTTCTGAGATTACTCGTTTCCAGACACCCGCCTGACTTGGAACCGGCACATCATGAACTGTTTAGCAATGGTTGCAAGAACGTCATGTGCTTTATGTGAGGAAATGTTTTTCAGTACTAGTAAACCCGCCGTTCTAGTGCTTGCTCTTTGGTATTTCGGTTTGCATTCAGAAGATGACGTTTAAGAAATAGTTGGCGACTCGTGTGAAGAAGCAGAGGTTTCAGAATCCGAAGATTTTGAGACAGTTGTATGTTTTTGTGTAGGTTTTGAGACAGTTGTATGTGTTTGTGTAGTTTTTGAGACAGTTGTGTTTGTTTTTTTAGGTTTTGAGACAGTTGTGTGTGTTTGTGTAGGTTTTGAGACAGTTGTATGTGTTTGTGTAGGTTGTGAGACAGTTAGTTTTATGTGTTTTTGTAGGTTGTGATTGAGAAAAGCTGGCTTGAGATTGAGTTTTTGATAGTCGGATTCGTTTTCTTGAGTGGAATTATTCCAAAGGGGCTTGTTTGACAATTGAATAACCAATCTTTCTTCTACTGTTAACTTGCCTCTGGTAGAGCTCTTTATCCTCTGTGCTTTTCCATTCTCCATTAACGTTGGTGACATCGAATAACTGAGTAAGTGTTTCTTTTTGTTTTTGTCATATAAATCAATTAGGCCATTGAGTTTCATTCTGATTAGTGTGCTGGATAATATTGGAAAGACTTGAATTTCCCTCCAGAGCAATTCTATATCAGTAATCATAATTTTGATTCGATCCAGTCGCCGTTTCTGGCAATTGAGCAGAAAAGTGAAGTTTCCAAGAATTTGACGGTTTGTCGGCATCCATGTGAGATTGATTAGCTTTTCAACAGATATAATTCTTGGATACCTCTTCTGTTTAGAAGATGAGTATAGTGAATGCCTTGTTTATAAACAAATGGAAACATGACTGGAATGTTCTTAAAAGCAGTCTAGAAAGTCATATAAAAATTCAGTGTGAAATTGAAACCGAGCGTCAAACTGCGCGATATGAGAAAACAAAAATTAAAAGGTGGGGGAACTTTTTTCAATTTAAAAAAAAAATAATGTTGCTACAGTCATCTACATACAATTGTTCCTCGAATGTAAGGGGTTTCAGTTTCGTTACGAAAAAAAATGAAAATAGTTATCACCCTAGTGGTCATATAACAGTGAAAGATGCTCGAGCACAACAAATAGTTATATAAATAAGAAATTACTTTAACTACAACCCATTAGAGCTGGCATCCTATTTAACAGTTGATGAATGTAACTTTCGACCAGTGGTTAGAGAAAAGATGTATTTGTCAACATTATGTGTCAAGAATGGGCTTGGTCTGACTCAAGAAATACTTGCTATACATTTAAACAACAGATGGGGCGAGCTATGGTGGAGGGCTATTACACCAGGGACGTTGTCCGTCAACCATTTAGCCCATAACAAAATAAAAAAAAAGCTTACCAAAGAATTGAAATACGCTTACAAAGCATGTGATGCACCTTTGTGTGACACAACATGTTGTGAAGTATATGACGTACTTTGTGTGACACAACAAGTTGTGAAGTATTTCATTCAAAGAAACAAGATTCAATCTGTTGGTTATTTGTTTTTGTTTATTTTTTTAGTACACAAATTTTGACATTTTTACTTCTATTTATTTTATAATTTAAGTTATTATTTACAATCATCACATAACGTAAACAACCCACTTAAATTAGTTATATGAGCATTGTCGTAATATTTTTTAATGCACTGTTGTGTTTTATTTCCTTCGTGATCGCTTTGTGAAGATCATATGTATATTGTCGTAAAAATGTTAGATGATTTACTATGGGATTGCTTTGTGAAGATCATTTGTTATTTAAAAGATCTTATTTGGTCTCGGTTATTGCTGCTGTCTTATTTTATCAACACTGGTAAAGTTTTATTGATATTAAAAATAAAACAACTTTAAATTTTTTTACCGCAATTTAGTGTAACTACAATTATTTCGTTCTCTCCTCTAGATCTCTATTCTTTCTATCTCCATTTTTCACTTGATAGCCTAGCCCAACCCCCAAACACCCTGCTCTTAACTACACAGATAGTAAAACTACCGAACCTGTTATTTTTCGACCACACACACATAACGTCACACAAACAGCTGAAGTACAATAACGGTAGTCTTGGGCGACAGCAGGTAGCACTACACACTAAAAAAAAATCGAGAATTCACACAATTAATATGAAACGTTCCAGATTGAATACAAAAATGAAGATCTTTAACTTGGGACTTGGGTTAAGAAGTCAACAGGGAAGTCTAATGATACAAAATTGAAGATCTTTAACTTGGGACTTGGGTTAAGAAGTCAACAGGGAAGTCTAATGATACAAAATTGAAGATCTTTAACTTGGGACTTGAGTTAAGAAGTCAACAGGGAAGTCTAATGATACAAAATTGAAGATCTTTAACTTGGAACTTGGGTTAAGAAGTCAACAGGGAAGTCTAATGATACAAAAATAAATCACAAATAAAAATCCCAAAACCACCGTTAACATATTATGGGTACACTGACTCATTTCGGTAACGTCCAGGGGCCACGCGAGGTTGAAACAATATCTCAGCACAAGGTAGAAAGTGTTGTATTTCATCGATTATCTCCACACAGGACAACAGATTTAGAGTGCTCAGCATCTAATGGATTAAAACATTGTGGGTCTTCTGTCTGCTTACTAAATTATCTAATCACCAATCCATCAATTCGCACACAATTGAAAATCGATGAATATTACAAGCCGGAACAATACAGTGTTTTTGAGACGTATTGGAAGGTACTACATAGGACCAGCCATCTATTCAACTCATGTATATGACGTAATTGAATGTAAAAATTAGGACCAACCATCTATTCCTATCATTATATGACGTAATTGAATGTACAACATAGGATCAACCATCTATTCAATTCATGTATATGACGTATTAATAGTTACGTACCTAAGATTGGCACTACCCTAACAGGTTTCAGTGATTACTATATCTATAGGATAAGAAAGCCCTGAAAATAGTAGCACTTATTTATTTTCTATAGATTTTTAAATTGTTTAATTACTCATTTTCTGATATGTGTGAAGTTCCTGTAAAGATGAGATGAAATATTTTAGATCCTATAAACCACCTGCGCAGTGCCTATGGAGGCACCACGGGAGTTATATTTTTTTTATATAATAATAATAGCGGTCTCGCTTCTGCATCATATCTAAAGTGGAATTCAAGAAATCAAAATGGCGTCTTGCCGGCGTCTACAATATATTGCATCTTTAAATTGTAATAAAATCTTTAAAAAATCGTTTCTTTCCGGAACCAAAAACAACATAGCCTACCGATCAAAACTAAGGGAATATAACTCTATGTAAAGGTTTTGCAGGGTACAGCTAGTATATAATAATTTCTAACCAAACCGTTCGTTTATTACAATTATAAAATATATTTTAGTAGTACGTATTGTCCTTCATCATTTAACGTATCTCCACTAACATGTCTATCCAGATGACAACGATCGATCAAAAAACTGATGACTTCCAAGTTGTTTCCATGCCCGGAGATGGCGGCTGCCTTTTCCATTCTCTGTGCTACATAGTGTACGGTCACATCAGGCTATCTCAAGATATCCGAAGGCAAATTGTGTCTCATGTAGTGAATAACTGGGACAGGTCCCAAGTGTGGACTGATGACGGTATGGGAGACAATTATTCGACGAAGGATCACTATAAGAGGGAAATGCTTAATCCCTTGGCATATGGTTCTTCATGTGAGTTGATGGCTGCCGCAGAATTGTTCCGTTGTCGCTTCCGGGTGTACCGAAACGGTGAAGTATTGTACACCTTCGGACAAACGTCGATGCCCATTAAAAATCTTAAATTCACAGGCGACGATTTGAGTGTTGGACACTTTGATGTATATGAATGTTTGAACTCTAAAGATCTGGATGCCAAATCATTAATGAGACCAGTTGTATGTTTAGAACGCTTGACCAATGCAGAATATAACTTCAACAAAACTTATTCTGTAAATGATAATGTAATTGAAAAAAAAAACAAAAAAAACATGAAGCTCTAACGGACTCTGAAATCACCACCAATACAATCTTTAACAAAACATCAAATAAGAAGCGTGTAAGACGTCGTGGTTCATGTACTGATGGAGGTAAACGGAAAAAACGTCGTGACACTGTCGCTAATATTTCTCTGACAAATGAAGCTAATAAAGACTCTATTGCCGAATACTCGCAGACAAATCCATCATTTTGTGAAGATTCTGTCGCTGAATACTAGCAGACAGATCTAAAATTTCATAAAAACGCTGTCGACAAAAACTCGCAGGTGAATCCGCAAGAAGAAGTCAATGCTGATGCTTTTGTCAAATATTACAAATCAAGCCCTGCAATCAAAATATATTTTGTTTCACGACATGATGCAAATATTGAAAAGCGGCAAAAACGAAAAAAACCTAATTTGGCTCAAAAACAGCCGAATGTCGTTAATAAAAAAGCTGTCGACAAAAACTCGCAAACAAATCCAACATATCATGGAGATGCTGTGGCCAAATACTCGCAGGTGAAACCGCTAGTTCAAATCGATGCTGATACTGTTGCAAAATTGTACACAGCAAACCCTGAAATCAAAATAGTTGCTGTTTCTAGTCACGATCCAAATAATGCAAAGCGGAAAAAACGAAAAAAAAAACATGTTTGGTACAAAAACAACCAAAAGTATTTCACATAGATGGTTTCGACAAATACTCGCAGGTGAATCTGCAAGTTCTAATCGATGACGATGCTGTTGCCAAAAATTACAAATCAAACTCTGATTTAAACAGAACTTCTCTTTCCAAACATGATCCAAATAGTGAACAGCGGCTCAAACGAAAAAAAACATGTTTGGATTAAACACAGCCGAAAGTAGTTCATGAAGGTGCTGTTGCCAAATACTCGCAGGCAAATCCGCAAGTTCAAATCGATGCTGGTGCTGTTGCCAAATATTACAAATCAAGCCCTGAAATCAGAAGAGCTTCTGTTTCCAGACGTGATCCAAATAATGACAAGCGGCACAAACGAAAAAAAACATTAGGCTCAGAAACAGCCGAAAGTGGATTATCTTACGACCAACACATTCATTTAGAATCTAACAAACCTTTAAACATTGGATCCCTGGATGTTGTCTGTCACTATTGTTAAGCTCATATAAGGAAATGCGAGTCTACCATTTGTATTTTAATGGTGTCAATGTCTGTCTCAATCATTTACATAAACTTTATGACCTTCTTGAGGACTCACTTCCTCAAAAAGAACTTTTTCTGAATAACATTCGATGATGCAACAACGCACTTTGAATGACGTCATTAGGTGGTAGTCTAATCGTTGAGAGAATCTTATGCCTTCATTTAATGTTCAGGTACAAGTAGATCACTTGACTGGCAGTCTATTACCTATGACGACTGAGGAAAACATATTGTAGTGAATTTAGTTCATCATTGACGATGAAAGGGAAACACAAATATGGTGCTTTGTTTTATAGAGTTAAATCGTCTCTGGTGGACCGTTGTAAATATGATTGTAACACTTCCATACACATATGAACTGTGTGATTGTAACACTTCCATACACATATGTGCTGTGTGATTGTAACACTTCCATACACATATGAACTGTGTGATTGTAACATTTCCATACACATATGAACTGTGTGATTGTAACACTTCCATACACATATGAACTGTGTGATTGTAACACTTCCATACACATATGAACTGTGTGATTGTAACACTTCCATTAGGGTGTCCCGAAAAATTGAAAGTCGTATTTCCAAATGGGACACCACCTAAAAAGTGTCTCCTATGCAAAATAACAATGTATACAAAATTTCAAGAAAATTGAAGATGATTTAGAGGTGCCTCAGATGAGTGAAAAAATCCTCCATATCAACAATTATAGTAACTGATAACACATTTTGAAACCGTCGTGTTTTAATCATTATTAATATAGAACATATATAAAGAATGATACAATGATACCATTTCAGAAAGTCCTGTCTATATTTTCAACATTCATAAGAATTTAAATCTTAATTAGCAATTAAAAAGTCTTAATCCATGTTAATCCAAAGTCTTAATCACGAAATCACTCATTATATTTGCTCCAAATTTTCACGATTACAACTCGCAAAGTCTTGCCTATGTTTTTCAACACCTTGAAGCAAAAATTGCTTTTGCTCCTCATCTACTGCAGCTGCACTGAATTTCTGTATCAATGCCACACCCCTTTCAGCACTGTCATTAACACATTTCAAGTTCTTAGTCAAACGTAAGGCATCATTGTAGTCGTTATTATGGGGCCAATCTTTGACTGGGATGTCGAGGAAGCTGCAGTTGATTCTAGTCGAGGTGAAAAATTCACGAGAGATCTGTAAATCGGTGATACTGTCTGGCAATGTTGTTAGTAGATGAGGACCCCTTTCTGAGATCATGGCTGTGACGAGAGCTGCTTTGTTTTCCAAAGATACAAGATCTGAAAAGAGACACAATGTTGCCATTTCGTTGCTAAGGTACCAGGAATGGCGTTTTATCATCATTAGCCCAATTTTGCAGAGATGAACTTCTTCATAGTCATGTAGTCTGTTTATCAAGGAAATGTCATTAACAGCTGCATCAACAGCTGAACAGCAAGTGAACCACGATTGAATGTAAACTTTGAGAACAAAATGATTGAAGCGTTGAATTCCTTGTAATTGTTGATCTGTTAGCTGCAAGACGTTTTCATTACCATCCAACAGTAGTTGCATTTTAAGAGAATAAATGGCTTTAGCCATCCACCTTGCTCTATGAATAGCACCAGGTTTACGAATCGGTTCTGAGACATCAAGTCCAACAGCACGTACAGCAAGAGCAATAAGTTCTCGGTAATCTTCCCGAAGCTGTTTTTGCTGAAGTTCTTTAGAGATAAACGCTTTTACTGTGTCTGAGACCACTATCTGTGGAAAAATGTGTTTCGACTCATGATGTATCTTTGACCAATTGTCTCTAAGCAGTTTAAATATGGCAATCTCTGGCCCAGTGGAAGGTCCCAGACATGCAGTGAACACGTCAGCTAGCAATACTTCAAACATATGATGACGACATGCCAACCAAAGAAGATTGCGTCCAAGTGCCACCTCAAGAAGTTTGCAGGCACCTTTTACTTTGCCCGTATTTGCTGCAGTTGTGTCGAAGCACATACCGATAATTTGTGATTCACAAGACCAAGACTTTAAATTATCCACCACGGCATTTGCTGCTGCTTGACCTGAACCACTCTGTAATTTCGGCACACCGAGAAGTTTTACGTTGCCGTCATTGAGGGAAGACAATAAAATTGCTAATCTATCAGATATGGATGTAGTTGTGTGACAGAGATCAGGAATAAGTTTGCCATCCCAGTGAACAACAGATATTGAAGGGACATATGTTGTTTTAATCTCAAGTGCGGCTACTTTTCTACGTTGTCGGTGAACTGTACTCTTGGAAAGCACCACAGTAGACGTAGAACTACCAGCTTCGTTAAAAGCCGATGCCAGTATCATAGTTGCCGCCCTTGTGCTGGTGTTCGTGCGATCCAGGACAGCTGAAACTTTAGAAGAAATCACACGACGCCGTTTACACTGTTTCTTGCCAGCCCTACTGGATTGTTTTATAATAAATTCATTGTCATCGTCAAGATCTTCTACATCGGTATCATCGTCATTATTACTGCTAGTTGCAAGACAAAAACCATCTTCTTTTGTCGTTTGTTTCTTTACAGAAATAGCCCACTCATTATATCGCATACGACGCTCAAGAGAGCGCTTTTCCTTTGCAGCCAATTTCTTATCCACCGTTCCAATACAGCCTGCTATCGACTGCTGTTGTAATTTCAGAAACTGGCGATCCTCTTCGTTATTTATCATTTGTGCTGCACTTGAATGACTTATGTCCAACAGCTGATCAAGTTTTATACTGTACTGTTTTTGCTTTAACCCATCTGAATCGCTATTTCTTTTACGATTCTTCACCAGCTGCCTGTGTTCATTGTAAAGATCTTTGATCTTCTCGATACAATGTTGTTGCTTTCTTATGGGTAATCTCGACTTTAACCAGAATGACTGCACGGCTTCAAATATCAACCTGGCACTTTCACCAACTGTTATTTTACTTGATTTATGATAGAAGAAGAAAGTTCTCATAGCATCACGGCCGGAAGGAAGACGTGCACCAAGTATAGCTTCCTTAGGATATCCTATTAACCAAACATAACTGTTTTTTCTTGATACAGAACTTTTATTTGCCATCTTTAATATCTGAAAATCAAAAAACAGAATAGTTTCAGTTATTATATATTAAGGGTATAGTAATTAAATGGTGAAAATACTAAGAAGAAACAATAATAAGCAATAATTCAATGCTGAAAATGGGCCCATCCAAACCAAATTTTTGGATGCTCTGAGGCACCAGTAAATATTGTTCAAATTTCCTAATAATTTCAGTGGATGATATTGGTAACTATAAGAAACTTTTGGGAGGGTGTCCCACCAAAAATAAAAAAAAAAAATTTTCATCAATATTTTGGGACACCCTAACTTCCATACACATGAACTGTGTGATTGTAACACTTCCACACACATATGTGCTGTGTGATTGTAACACTTCCACACACATATGTGCTGTGTGATTGTAACACTTCCACACACATATGTGCTGTGTGATTGTAACACTTCAATACTTAAATTCCATTCCACAATCGACAATATTTCACATAAATCAAAATAATTTAATGTTGTCATTAACGCCATCAAAAATCATTACACACACACACACACACACACACACACACACACACACAGTAAGGTTAAATAAACTGTAGTATGTGAAGTTGGTTTAGACATCGACAGAGAGTGCCACATTTTAAGAAAAGTACACTGAGTTTAAATAAGAAGCGTTGAACTGACGATCATTAGTAACGTGCACATGGTAATGTTTATATTACAATGTATACATGAATGAACTAGCAGTGACTGTTATATGTCATTATATTTTATGTTATTTAACATTTAATAAGTATGTAATTTTTAATATTGATATTAAGATAATGTTAATTTAATGTCTATATTATAAAAATTCATGTCATTAAAGAAGATACTATAAACTTTAGTCTTGACGAGCGACCTCTAAATGTAATTCAATTTCAATAATAGTTTGCATGAAACTATAGGAAAATAAAAGAAAAAAAATATTAACAACAATGCAATATTAAATTGGAAA
Organism: Bulinus truncatus; assembly: GCA_021962125.1. NCBI lineage: Eukaryota > Metazoa > Mollusca > Gastropoda > Planorbidae > Bulinus > Bulinus truncatus. The sequence continues at coordinate 4,196,685 of JAGDYQ010000039.1, forward strand.
AAAAAAATAATCACCCTAATGTTGTTTAAAAGGAATTTTTTATATAATGCATGAATTTCAATACTTGAATAGGAAGCAATCGAAATTAATAAACGGATGGTCGTGCGGTAAAGCGCTCGACTGTCGACCTGAAGTTACCTGTCTCCGGTGACTACCAAGAAAATTGTTCAGATCTTGTCTCAAGTTCCCGTCATGTCTCTCGTGGTGACTCAATGGCCACTACACTCCCGGTTGTGGTGGGGATGAAAGAAGGGTGCTACACAAACCTACAAAATTGTTCCATTTAGGTGGGCGATTAGATTTTTTTTTTTGGAGTAGGTAGAGAGTATGAGAATGTTAGAGACTATTAGAGCCCCTTATTGTATTGAGTGTTGATTAGTCAAAGTAAGGACTAAGTTATTTTCATGTATAGACATATTGAGAAAACCCATGTTAAAAGAATTATTGTGTAAATAAATAATTGTTTTGACCAGAATCGTGTTCTATTGATTCTCTGACAGTCGACAGTTCCTTCTATGCTATATCATATTAATATGGCGTAGAAATATGACGGACAGTAACACTAACCAAATCGCTATATAAAGCGTGTTTACTATTCTAAAATAAAACTAAAGGCAAGTAGGCTATTTGTCTGGCATACATAGCTCACAGTCATTCTAACTAAATTGAGGTACAGTTTCAACTATATTCATGGGCCCAAAGTTACACGACCTAATAGTTTGGGGGCGTGGGGAATTCAGAGGTCAGAGATTACTATGTGTCACAGGGTTTTCCCTTCGACAGCACACCACAAGGATTATTACGTTGAACGGAGGTTGGAAAAGTGGTGCGGAAGGAACGATTGTTGTAGTTCACGAGAGGAATACATTGTTTTTTGATAACCTCTATTACTGTTGTCGGAGTTATTTTATTTATATTGTGATAATAAGTAATCGGCTGCCACGAAACCGTTTTGGCATAGAGCCCCCAAATATACCATTGATAAGTCCCAACCCCCAACACCACTCGGACAAGTACCTATGTCTGTGGCCACCAGACACGTAATGACAGCTCTTCTTTTGTCAAATTATTGTTAAACAAAACAAACATTACCTGTCTTCTCATCTCTCTCACTTCCTATTTTCCTCAAGTGCAATCAATTGACGTCACCATTTCTCAATTCTCAGTTGCAATTATTCCTTCACCTATTCAGCTGTCTATTAATCCAGCTGTCTATTTATCCGACTGTCTATTTATTCAACTGTCTTTTTATCCAACTGTCTATTTATCCAACTGTCTATTTATCCAACTGTCTATTTATTCAACTGTCTATTTATTCAACTGTCTATTTATTCAACTGTCTATTTATCCGACTGAATATTTATTCAACTGTCTATTTATCCAACTGTCTATTTATCCAACTGTCTATTTATCCAACTGTCTATTTATCCAACTGTCTATTTATCCAATTGTCTATTTATTCAACTGACTATCTATTAATCCAACTATCTGTCTATTTATCCAACTGTCTATTTATTCAACTGACTATCTTTTAATCCAACTATATGTCTATTTATCCAAATGTCTATCTATTTATCCAACTGTCTAACTATTTATCCAACTATCTATTTATCCAGCTTTCTATCTAGTTATCCAACTGTCTGTCTATTTATCCAACTGTCTATCTATTTATCCAGCCGTCTTTTAACACTTTCTATCAAATATTGCCCAATAATTGTCTGACGTTGTTAGGAACTATTTAAGTTCTAGTTTTTTTATTACGTTCTTGGGGCAAGTTTTTGCGGCGACACCGACACCGACTCGAGACCAAGTAACAATGCCGACACCGACACCGGGTAAAAGTTCCCACACCACCGACACCGACTCGGGACTAAGTACCGATGCCGACACGGACACCGGGTAAAAGTACCGACACTACAAACACCGATACCGACTCAGGATAAAGTACCGATGCCGACACCGACACCGACACCGGGTAAAAGTACTCACTCCACCGACACCGACTCGGGACCAAGTACCGATGCCGACACGGACACCGGGTAAAAGTACCGACACTACCAACACCGATACCGACTCAGGATAAAGTACCGATGCCGACACCGACACCGGGTAAAAGTACTCACTCCACTGACACCGACTCGGGACCAAGTTCCGATGCCGACACGGACACCGGGTAAAAGTACCGACACTACCAACACCGATACCGACTCAGGATAAAGTACCGATGCCGACACCGACACCGGGTAAAAGTACTCACTCCACCGACACCGACACCGGGTAAAAGTACCGACACTACCAACACCAATACTCTCCAGCAGTGCGAAAAAGTCAAGACATATTACATGCGAATTAGTCTAACTGTGATGTTAACAAAATGTATTTTCAAATTTTACTGCTAATAGGATAAAATCTTGCAACCTCTAGTTCTGTATTGCCTATTAAAGATTCGAGGTTAAGTTTTTATGTATGTTTACGTGTACAATTGTTTAGTAAATATCCTTGAGAGGGGTGACAGGGGGGGGCTACCAATTATAAGGATATTTAGACCCCATTTTTAACCCGTCATAGTCACTCTCCCACTCTAGTCATTACTTGCACCCTTTCCTAAGACGTACGCGAAAAAATAATTACAGGGAGAATTACATGTAAATATTAATTATACTTTTTTAATAATTTTTTTTTAGATTATAACATTTTATTCAACGATATAAAGACAAGGAAAATGAATAGTTCAGATAGTGGAGTTAACAATGAAACAATGAATCAAGAAAGTTTGTTGGATCTCAGTGATGAAGCACATACAGCCATGGACATCTTCATCAACTGTATTCTAGCGAACTTGTTGGGTTTGATGGGTATTTTTGGAAATATATTGAATATGTTGGTATTATCTCAACACAATATGAGAGATACAACAAACTTAATTCTGTTGTATCTTTCTATATCAGATTTTATTTTCTCAATTTTAACTGTTTTACAGCATATTGCTTATGTTGTGTATTACTGGAATAAATATCTTTATTATACATTAGATTCAGTTTACTATACAGTGTTTGATTACATTAAACTTGTGTGTTTATTTGCCAGCTCTTACTTTGTGACAATGTTATCTGTAGAGAGAATGATAGCTGTTTGTTTTCCATTTCATGTCTCAAGAATCGTCACAAAATTTAGAATTAAAGTTCTTGCCGTTCTAATAACATTTCTTTTAGCAGGTCTTTTAAGCCCATATTGTGGTGTAATATATCTTGGTTATGATACAGAAGATAATGTCACATATATAGCAACTTTTAAAACAGAATTCATTCAAAATAACTACAGTTTTTTTGTTGATTTCTATCTGACTATTTTTGTAAATATTTACTCCATGGCTATTCCAACACTTATTGTACTATTATGTACAATTATGACTGTTATAAAAATGACAAGTTCTTCTAAAAACTTTAAAGGCCTGTCTGAAAATGTAATGTCAAAAAGAGTCAAAGAATTGAGATCGGTGAAGATAAGTTTATTTTTGTCTATGTCGTTGATATTTCTAGTTTTAGTTCCGTCTGGAACTATTGAAACAATTTTAACTCAATCTCCTGATATTTTTCATTTAAAATTCAGATCTTTATGGCTATTAGTCGGTGCTGAAAACATTTTGTATATTATGAACTCTTCCTTTAATTTTCTTTTGTACGTCACTAAAAGTCCTAAATTTCGTCAGACGTTTAAAAAATTGTTTTAAATATGAAAAAAGGAGGGGGGGGTAAGTTTACAAATAATATACCAAATTTCGGGCCCCTTTTGCCATTTACAAATATCCCCCCCCCCCGCCCAAATTATTTTATAAGACTCCGCCCCCTCAATTTTCTTATAAAACGCGCGTGATTTTTTGTAAACAAGAAATTTCATATTATTGTGACAATATCGTAAAGAAATATTTTATTCATAGAAACCGAAAAAAAAAAACCAAACAACCACACTGTAACATGATCAATGAATATCATAAATTTTTTTTTTTTTTTTAACTTGTGCAGTTTTTATAAATTACATATTTACTGGCCCCCTCAAAATTTAGAGCCCCAAGCGCGCGACTCTTGAGCCTGCAATTAAACCAAACAGTGTGTCGGTGATTGCTATATTATGGTTGGCTATAGTAAATGTCTGGCAAGGCTGCAGGTTTTATTAACTTTAAAGTTGTTGGCAGTTAGGAGAGTTGTAGCCAGAGAAACCCCAGCCTCAGACATTTTTAACAGTGCTTTTTTACCTAGGGCCCATAAATGCACTTTTGTCTACGTCACGTAACTGTAATTTTACCTAGGGCCCATAAATGCACTTTTGTCTACGTCACGTAAATGTAATTTTACCTAGGGCCTATACATGCACTTTTGTTTAGGTTACATAAATGTAATTTTACCTAGGACCCATAAATGTTCTTAAGTCTAGCATAACAAACATAAATGTGCATTTACCAAGGGCTCTGATATGTATTTTTTCTCTATGGCCTACAAATTTTACCTTAGCCTAGGGCCACTCAAACATAAGATCGCTTTTGTTTGTTAAAGTGTAATATATCTCGTAATAATACTTGCATGCCCATTAATTATTAGTTGCATACTTATTTATTTCTAGAATATGATTTTTAAGTTGATCCGTTATCTACTATCATATATAAGGATGTGTAGTTTATATTTAAACATATCTTAATAAGATATATCTTCAAAAGATCTCCATTAGATTTTAAGGCAAGCGCTGCATCTAAAATGCACTAAGGTCAGTTATACTGATCTACATATTTTTATATGTATTCATTGCTATTTATTATCTACTAAAAAGACATTGAAATTGTATTCACCCATTGTTTTTTTTTTTTCAATGACGAAAATTAAAGAAATAATTCTATAATTCATGGGATTTAACAAAAGAAAAAAAAAACATTTTGCTAAATGAAATAAAAGCTTTTATTTTCAATCAACCGTTTAAAAATAATACAAACACTTTTATAGATATCAACGTTTTTTGTGTCCTTTTGTATTAGATCGTTGGGGGAGGGTGCGCTAAAAAAGATATTGTGCCCCTGGTGCGAGTTAAGCTCGCTACGTCACTAGCACTGTCATTGAAAACGCCTTTATAGTTATACATTTTTAGTGTTCAGACTAGATGGGAGAAGGTCTAGTATTGAGTTTGTTCAGATTTGATTTGTTAAGACAGAGTAAAAAAGGAGATTAATTAACCTACAATGTTTATTCTTCTCACTTATGAGGTGGGTAATGAAGAAAACATGGCATAGTAACTTCCTCTGAATTTCATTATGTATATTCTCTGGTGTATACTGAAGACAATGATAGATTAGATCATTAATTTTTTTTTGACATATACGTAATTTATTAATTGTTACAACAAGGGGGAAAAAACAGGAAAGAGAAGCATTTTTTTTTTGCCACACAAAATATTTTCGCCGGAACACTGATTTGTATTTTAACAAATAAAATTAATTTCAATTTTCGTTTATATTCTTATAAGCAACATTTATGTTAAAAAAAATGAATTAAAAAAAAAAAATAAGGGACAGGTTACTGGGCAGTGTGGAGTAACTGTACAATCTGGGTGTAATGAGGAAATCGAAGAAAATTTAGCAGCTATCAATAGCCAGGGTCATTAGGTAGTAAATGGTCGTATTGGTGATCTTTTGTGTTGTTAAAAATTGTGTAGTGATTATTGTTCTTTTCTACTTGTGGTTTTCTTGACAATATATACGTGTATTTTCAATAATATTACTCTCATGGATTATAAATTGTATTAAACTTCTATGTTTTGCTAGTTAGTAGTATTATTTTTTTTAAAACGTATTCTACCATGTTTGTTAGCTAACATGTTTAATAACTGTAATTTATTGAATTCTAATTAGATTGCTGCACTGAATAATACAAACAACGAAATAGTCTATAGAAAAAAATCTTATAATGAAAAAAAAAATTTGGTCGCATAGGGAAAATAATCCTGTGTTCAAACTGTAATACTATCAGAATATCGATGTTCATAAGATGAATGCATTTACTTAGTGTTCTTCAATGTTAATGATCTTAAGAAAAATATTTGTTTTATTGCACATATCACTGTACGTTTTTAATATCAAAGTTCGCTACAATAGACCAACTATTGAAAATGAACACGATTTCTAAATTAACTAGGCAGACATAGCATGAGGGGTACAACGCTTTATTGAATAAAAATAGAAATGTCTTAATAATAACATATTGATTTTGAGCTTCTTATAATTTTTATCATTTAACTTAAACATAATCACTTATAGTAGATCATAAACTATTTTTTTTCCCATGATCTTTTGAGAATGGGCCAGTCGTCTGCCTTTTTACATTAGTTCTGGAGCTTGCAACATTCTGTAAAACAGAAACACGCATTTTAATAATAATTTCATAGTACAAGTATATGTATTACATTTTTTAGTTTGATATTAAGTAAACATTTTAAATAAATAGCATCTAAAATAAATAAATGTTCTCATTAAAATGTTTTGTTTGTCTATTATATATATATATATATTTACAGCGCCGACGATTGCCAATGTTACCTGGGAAAACCCCCTTCCCCGATTTGAAAAATGATAATGCGAATTTGTTTTCTTTTATTAACATTTCTTCTGTTTTCTAAGGTAAGATTTTCGACACACATGACATGGTTTCCGCCAGATTATTTAGCACACTTAGAACCATAGAACAGTGCAGCCCTATATATATATATATATATATATATATATATATACATATATATATTGAAATTTGCATTTCTGATTACTGAATCTATTTTATATGTTTGATAATGTGTTAAATGTATTGTATGCTTATTACTCACTATGTCAGGTAGATGTGCAATAAAAAAATGCAAAATATCTATTATACTTTTTTTTTTTTTTTTTTTTTTTTTCAATTATGTATGTTTATGGCAAATTTATTTTTGGAAATTTTAGACTGTCTAAAACAATATGAAAACAGCTTACCAACTATTATACGTTATACAAAGTCGAAACACCCTTAATACAAATTATTTATTAAATAAGAATTGTTTAAAAAAATCACAGATAAAATGCTAAAACACATGAACAAAGATTTTCAAACAATTATACTAGTAGAAAATCATTTTTTTTGACATATGCTTAATAATGTAAAATCCTGTAACTAGTGCATTCCAGAAAATTAATTAGTATACATAGACCTTTCGGCTTCTAAATATGGCGTATGCTTTGACAAAGGGTTTGTTTTACAAAAGCACCATGCCCTAAGGATTTCGTGAGTCTTGTCCTAGGTAAAATTCAAATGTCTTTCGCTCGACAAATTTAGCTGAAGATGCCTTGATCTCTATGTATCTACAGAGCTTGTCTTTTATCTTTTACCTGTTTATTAGTTCCATTTTATAATAAGAATAATTTCTGTCACCTCGTACCCCTTATATATATATATATATAAACAAAAACAATTGTAAAAGCCTTTATTTGAACAATATTTAAAAGAGGGATAGTGAAAGTGGGTTTGTGGATGGGGGGGGGGGAGGATATATACTGACTGAGCAAATAAATCGACGCAGCGATTAAGAATGTTACTTTAAATGTCATTCTCTGTAAAAAGAACTTATAAATGCATTGAATTTTAGCGAGATATAAATGTTGTACTTATTCAAATTTATAAAACAAATAGAGAATTTCATGATTTAGATAATTTTAACATGATTTATTTACTCACTTTCACGCAAAAAAAGCTAAATAAAAGATCAAGGAACCTGGTTGGGTTGGTGAGCGTGTTCCTTAGAGGTGATGAGTAGTGTGTCCCCCAACCCTCTCAAAAATATAACTTTAAAAATAAAACACAAAACATTGATTGATAAGTAGGGGGGGGGGCAACCTATAAAGGTTCGTGCCGATTGGACAATGACCATCAATAGGCAAATATATTAACTTAAGGTAAATGCCAGATGCTTTTTTTTTTTTTTGAAAAGAAAAGCTGTGAATGAGGCGTACGTTGCTTTTAATAAAGAGCTATGTTGAATTTTGTCCAAAACAAACAAAAAATGAGTAGTACCAATAACTCTGTTGTAATACTATATCAACAATATACTCAGAGAGACATTGACTTTCAAAAACCTGAATGTAAGAAGTATTGCATCTGATTGTGAGGATCCTGGCATTCATCAATCCAGGACTTTGAACGAATTTTCTTGATTGAGAAGAAGCCTTTTACAAAGGCGTATGCAATATATCTGTCAAATGGAAATTAAGTTCCTATATGCTAATTTTTCTCTCGCAAGATTGCCAGCCTTAGCGGCTTGTTTATCCAAACCATAAAAATTACTTTTATTTATTTTTGTTGCAAGCTGTTTATTGATTCAACAGTAACGCAAACTGTTTGAATTTAATACCATTGATATGAGTAAAAAGAAGTCGACTCTATTATAAACACATATTTATTCAATTATTTCACAAAGATAAATTACACAATGCGCTTTGTAATGCATATTAAACAATTCAATTGAAATGCACACAGTATAACGGTTTTAAAAAATTATATATTGTTGCGAACTTGCAAAATTCTCTATAAGTAGGCACTAAAGGACACGTGGGCTCGTTAGTTGAATAATAAGATTTATTCACAGTCTACAATGTACAGGTTATATTATTCACAGTCTACAATGTACAGGTTATATTATTCACAGTCTACAATGTACAGGTTATATTATTCACAGTCTACAATGTACAGGTTATATTATTCACAGTCTACAATGTACAGGTTATATTATTCACAGTCTACAATGTACAGGTTATATTATTCACAGTCTACAATGTACATGTTATATTATTCACAGTCTACAATGTACAGGTTATAGTAAGATTTATTCACAGTCTACAATGTACAGGTTATAATAAGTCCAGTCTAAAACAAAACAACAAAGTCCATTATGCGTACAACTAATCCAGTTGAAACGAGTCTACGTGTTATCGCTGTCGATGTGCTGATAACGAACTCGCGGCATCAACAGAACTGGGGTTTTACACTTCTTCTGTCCGTCCACTCCATCTTGTTCTATCGTTGTCCTTCGTTCGAACGTTGTTCGTCCCTTCTCCTTCTAAGAATCACAGCACAGTTCCTTTTATAGGTAGTCTCACCCACGATAAACCCATCGTTTTCCCGCCAAAAAGGAGGGTGAAGGTCATTGCGTGGGTGTGCAGGTGGCAAAAAAAACACTATTTCATCACTTGTACTAAGGCGAATGTGAACGACCGCATTAAAATTGTGTAGGCGTACAAAAGTCGTGATTGCATAATTCGTCTCGGGGCAATAAAAGAAAATTAATGGTTATTAACTTATTAGCTATATAGCCTATGTGTATTATATACATCCCGGATTATATACACATACACATATATCTACACATACACATACATCTGCACATACTCACATATTGAAACGCATACACACATATTTACACATACACACATATCTAAACGCATAAATACCTACACATACACACATATTTAAACACATACACACATATCTACGCATACACACATCTAACACATACACATATATTTAAACACATACACACATATCTACACACACACATCTAAAACACATACACACATATTTAAACACATACACACATATCTACACATACACTCATCTAAACACATACACACATATTTAAACACACATACACAGATATCTGCACATACACACATCTAAACACATACTCACATATTTAAACACATACACACATATCTACACATACACTCATCTAAACACATACACGCATATCTTTACACACACATATCTAGTCACATAAACATATATCTATACACATAAGCATATATCTACACACATACACATATTTCTACATATATATCTACACATAAACATATATCTACACACATACCCATATATCTACACATACAAATAAATGTACCAATTTTGACTTATTCCACGCCTTTCAGCTCCGCATATTTTCACCCCTTTCAACCCCACCCCATTCCAATGTGACAGTAAGTCCATCGCAAGAGGTGCAAGTCGAACACGTTTCAGGAGACAATGCAGTTAAGGGACCCGTCGGTTACATTTATCTTTAATAAAATGACAGCAAATAGTGGGTGGGTTGAACCGAGAGGGGCCAGAGATAGTTGGGGTGGACTGGGCAATTTGCAGTGGTTCGACGTATGATATAACACATTACTGCGAGCCACATTCTATGTTTTTATTCAGTACACAAATAGTATAAAGACTTGCACCAAAATCAGTTATGCATGATTTAGTCATAAATTAACAAAACAAAGTAACTGATTTACGTGAAGCCGCGCTGAGCTAAATAAAGAACCTTAGGCATTGGGCCTGGCCGTTACCACCCTCTAGGCCTTAGGCCATCACTGATAGCACCGAGCCTTTAACCAAGTAAATTAATGCTTATAATCGAGAAAAAATTAAGAACTTAGCAAAATGTATTAATAATTATATAGTTTATACTTTGTACATTTGAAGTTATTTGATTTTTAAAAATGTGGTACGTGACCGTCTTTGTTTGGGATGGTTAACACTAGAACGACGGCAGCGGTCATTTTGACCGCAACGCTACTTTGCGGTTTAATTACTTCTAAACGGCTTACCCCAGACTATTGAAATTTTATGACTTTACATATCTTTATAACATTGTTAACATTATAGAAGATTTTTATTGTTGGTTTTATAATAATCGAAAAAATAACAAGTTATACCTAGAACGACTGCAGCGGTCATAATGACTGCCATACTGATTAATATCTAGCGACGCTATCGGCTGACGTCATCTTATTGTCAAAAGCACATCCATCGTTGGTGCGAAAAGGCAACATCAAAGAGAGTTGCCAGTGAATTTGTAAAGACAAAACTCCAGAACGTTTTTCTTCAAAAGTACTCTCAATGGTAACAAAAAAACCTAACAATCTACCGTTGCAAGCCAAAACAGTATATCTGCATATTGATTACCTTGCACAAACATATTGAAATTGGTGAAACAAAAAAAACCTTCCAGAAACTGTGCGATATTATAATTTTTGTAAGTGTGGAGTGGATGTTCTGGACCAAATGAGCCGCCTGTACACAAGGAGATCAGCATCACAAAGATAGCCAGTCTATATCTTCTACAATGTTCTGGACATTTTCGGCTATAAATGCATTTATATTATTTCGATTATGCATATATTCCTGCATTCCTAGGCGGTCTAATATTTTGAACCTTGTTTACGAATTGAGATCACCTTACTGTGCAACAAAAAGCAAATTATAGCAGGCATCCCTGTGAAAAGAGGAGCAAAGAGTAGCGCTCGCCGTCAATGCTCATTTTGTTGTAACAAAACACAAGATGACTAATGAACAGAATGTGATTACTTACGTCAGGGGTGGACAATTTTTTTCTAAGGAGGGCCACATTGAAAACTTGATTGTTATCGGCGGGCCGCATATAATTTGTCTACTTCAATTACAATTTACAACGTATGAAAATATGAATTAACGATAACAACCACGTATTAGTCATTATATTTCACATTCACACTCTATTACACACATTACTTTTTGAAATTTGAGCTTAATCAGTCAACATTAATCTGTTCTTAGACTTGTTTATTTTCATTCAAGAAAACCTTTGCTCACAAATGTATGTGGACCCTAATAGGCGTGGAAATGCTGCTGCTGGCAAACATCCTGAAAACTCCAGAACTGACTTGAACTTCTCCTTCAGGTCATAATTTGCTTATAGATCAAGCAGCTCATATATTCTGGAGCTTTAAAGCTGATTTAATATCCCTAGATTCGAATTAAATTTCAAAAATATAGCGAAAAATCTAAACAAAGGGAATTAACATCGACATAGGAATCGCGTTCGGGCCGCATAATATACTCCGAAGGGCCGCATGCGGCCCGCGGGCCGTAGTTTGCCCACGCCTGACTTACGTATATTTTTTTGAAAAATACTGTTTTATAATTCTATAGATATTGTTTCTTTGGTTGTTACACATAATGAAAATAATTATTATATGACATAATTTGTTATTTGCTTAACGCGGTCAAAATGACCGCTTCAGTCTTTAAAAGTAGTTCAAACTATCCGTTGTTCTAGTGTTAATCAACAACTACGTGTTCTTTCTTTTGGCTCAGCCCATTTACGCCATGGCGTTACATACTACACTACTCCACTTTTGCCTGTCCATGGTCTTATGTCTCCACTCTCTCACTCTTATGGATTTAAGGTCTTTCTCATCCCCCTCTAACCATCTGTCTTTGATCTGCCCTAAAGCCTTTTCTCATTGGATGTTGCCTTTGGACCTCTGCTGTTTTCCATTTTTTCTATGTGCCCTACCCACCTCAATCTATTCATTTTGATCTCAGCTGTTATAATTGGCTCCTATCATACATAACTCTTACAGTTCTGAATTGGTTCTACTTCTCCACTCTTTATTGACCTTTACTGCCCCATATATTTTCCTAAATATTTTTCTTTCCCAAGTATTTAGCATATTTTCTTCTCGTGTTTTGATGGTCCATGTTTCACTACCATATGCTGGTGCTGGTCAGATCATTGTCTTGCATACGTTTTTTTTTTCTGGAAATCTGTATGATTTTGAGTATTGTATGCAGCGTGTAACATATTCTGTTCCCTACATCAAGTCTGTTTTTCATCTCTATCATTATATCATTTTTCTCACATATGGTTGATCTCAAGTATTTAAAGTTTACTACTCTTTCAAATGCTCTATGACTGATTTTGTATGTTATTTTCTCAGCAGCTGTTTCTAATTCTCTGAATGCTTTTTGCATAATCCAGGCCTGAATCATTAGGCTAAACAAGGTAAGTCCTCAAGAAAAAATGTGTATATTGTCCTGGTAGACGCGCCTAATCGACATGACATTAGCAATTGCAAATATAATATTGAATAGCTCATTATTTAACTTTGGTACCACAACCTGGGGGTAAAATACCTCCCACCCCGTTTATTTTTTTTTTTTTGCTATATTTTGCATTTAAGTTTTCTATGCTATTTTTTTTTTTTTTTACTTTTTTTTTTTTCGAAAATTTTTGTAATACATACATATGAAAGACGGCTTAAAAATACTTTACATTGGAAAGATTTAAAGAAGCAACAAAAGAAAGAACATCAGTTAAATTTGTCCGGTAAATGTAAACTAAAG
>JAGDYQ010000039.1:4210392-4220392 GCA_021962125.1 Bulinus truncatus
GAATAAAAATTCCACGGGGAATGACAAAAAAAAATATGCTCTGCTCTGCCTCTAGTGTCTGTTATGTCTAAATGATTAAGTAAAAATATCATTCTGCAAATCATATAAATGCTAAATAAATGTATGAAAAAGTTAATTAATCTTACATAAATTCAGTGTCATTTGTTTTATCTATCATGAGAGCTAACGAATCTTCAGTAGATTCAAATTGGGTTTGAGAGTCAAGAAAACAATCAGCCATCTTTGTTTACACGAGCTCCCGCGGTATCTATGTCCTTGACCTTAAGAAAGTTTCACACAAGTTGATTTTCATTATAAAAAGGTGAAATTAAAATATTTCTAATTTTTTTTAGCATGTTTTTTATTTTTGTGTGTGAAACGTGTTTTTTTTTTCGATAGAATGCTCAGTGAAACAGATAAAAATTACATAATTTTAATGGCTTGAGCGGATTTATTTAGCTGTTGTATTAACTCTAAAAGTTACCAAACTAATGAATATATAATAAGCTTGATGAAAATAGATCTATCTGAATCTATACTAACACTATATCGTGCAATACACCCAGTGCCGTCGAGAGGGGGGCAGGAGGGCAAATTTCCAGGGGCCCTGCGTGTTTTAGGGGCCCGAACTGAGCTGGCCAATCAACTTTTGAAAATATTATTATCAGCACGGGGTTCGAAATTTCTGTCGGTGGGCCTGAATACACCAAACAATTCAATATAATTCAGGGCATGGGCCCTGGTCGCAGTAGAAAAATGTGTGCCCCCTTCAATAAGAAAAAAAAAAAGACATGGAAAATAAAATTATAACAATTATACAAGTTTTTCACCCCTCCCTCCTTGCCTCACAACACCTCTATTGTGTGAGATCACAGGGCTGCGTGCGTGCTGTTTAAAAGAAAATCTACAATTAGATGCGTCTTACCTATATAATTACGACGATTAAAAAAAAAATGTGTAATTTGTGTAATTATTTTCAAAGTCTTCCACCAGAGGAGAAACAGTCACAGTCACCACCCCCTCCACCCCTCCCACCCATTAACCAGGGGTACCGAGTTGGCTCTGAAGTCCAATACTACCGGGTGAGCAATTGGTATTGGTGCATGAATCTTATCAGCACGCATTAATTAAAATAATGACACAAGAGATTAAAAATCAATAAATAAAAGAATAATAATAACAATAATAATAAAATGAACAACGAAGAATTAAATTGAATGAAAAAAAATTGTCTTTCTTATTTATCGGGTGTACTATTAAATATATTGTCAACATAGAAACTCGTTTTAATGCACGTGAAAAATTAGTAAACATTGAAACTACGTTGGTGAAACAAGGTAGCTTTCTTTTTTCATTTACTTCAAAGTCGCTTTTTATTATCATATATATATATATGTATGTATGACAACAACTCATTTTTGCAAGGAGAAAAACAAAAAGAACAACGATACAACGTCACTTAGGGGACGGATGGTCGTGTGGTAAAGCGCTCGACTGGCGACCTGAAGGTAAACTGGTTCGATCTCCGGTGAAGACCAAGGAATTTTTTTTTTAGTTCTTGGCTCAAGATCCCGATATATCTCCCGTGGTGCCTCCATGGCCATTGCACTATCGGCTATGGTGGGGGGAGGGGATGAAAGAAGTGCGCCATAAAACCGTCCCATTAGTGGTTTATAGGATCTAAGATATTTCATCTCATCCTTACAGGGACTTCACACACACACAGCGTCATTCACTGATAATTGTGTGATCATTCATCCTACTACATAATACATAGAATGTACGAAGTAGGCCCTACTCTTAGGTATATCCATGGTAGAACTTGTAGGACTATTGTTTTGTCCTCTATATACAGACTACATCGGTCAGTGGTTGTAAAACATACAGTCAGGTTAAAAAAAAGATATTTGATTTGATTTACAGCCTTATCATTGTACATGTTTATTTATTTTATTTACTTGTATTGAATTATATTCTGAACGGGGGGTGGGGGGCGTTCACATATTATAAAACGCCTGGGGGGGGGGGGGAGAGTGGATAAAAATGTATTACTTTTTTTTATATTGTTATATCACACAAGTGTTACATAATGTTATATTATGAGGGAGGGTACAAAATTGTCATTTCGTTGTGTTATATAATATGTGAACGGCCCCAAATGGGGAAATTCTTGAAAAGTTATCATACAAATTCTTTTCATTTATGATTAGATAAACTAAGCTGCTTAATAATAATAAGCAATACAATATTTGAATGTTATTGTTTAAAATTTAAGCTGTTAAGTCTCATGTTTTAAAAACCAAAGAAATTATTTTTAACGGTATATTAAAAAAAAACAATAACAATATAAACGACTATTGTCTAGCGGTATATATAGCGCTTAACAGTTGATCTAGCGGTCTTGGGTTCAAACCTAGGGATTTTTTCAGGTCATGGTGAAAGTTCCTAAGTCCAGACAACTTTGAATGGGTACCTGACATATTTTATGGAAGTAAAGGTCACCCGGCCATTATGCCAACCACACAATCCATTCATGTCCTGGCTACAAAAATAGACGAATTCTAATAATTTTTGTTTTAAATACAATAAATAAAAAGTTAAAATAAGTTTTCAGTGGGTGTGAGTGTAGAGATATCTGGACTTAACTGTCAATAGGAAGATGTTGAGGGTACTATATGAAGATGTTGATGGTGCTATATGAAGATGTTGAAGGTGCTGCATGAAGATGTTGATGGTGCTGCATGAAGATGTTGAGGGTACTGCATGAAGATGTTGAGGGTACTGCATGAAGATGTTGAGGGTACTGCATGAAGATGTTGATGGTACTGCATGAAGATGTTGAGGGTACTATATGAAGATGTTTATGGTACTGCATGAAGATGTTGAGGGTACTGCATGAAGATGTTGATGGTACTACATGAATATGTTGATGGTACTGATATGGTGGGGAGAGAATGTTGTTAAAAAAAAAAGAAAATTGTATTAAAATATACCACGAAAGGCTGCAGGGGATGGGGATGGGAACGCCATCAAGTGGCTGTTAACGGCGATCCAGTAATGGAGATTTTATTAATGACATCACGCAGTTCCGAAATGAACAATTGAATATCTTCAAACTAAAGAAATTATTCAATCATTTTCTACTTTTTTTTTCTATGTTTATTTGCATATTTTTTCCATTTCTTATTTTGATTTAAGTTTTAATTTTTCTTAAAACAACTTGACAAGTGAAGTGTGGTCAGTATGAATCAGGTGATATCTGACCAGCTTGCTGAAGATATTTATGTCAACTATGTCAGTCTCGGTCAGGCGGTCAACGTTCTTGGTCAAATGACCAACATCCTCACCTGGGTCATCTTTATAAAGTTAGTCTTTAGAGTAACGTCCAGCATTAGCTTGTTTGGACTGACCATCTCTGACCATCGTCTGCCAGACGCCCGATTTTTACCATCTGACCTTGCCCTTAGAAAATTATGACGTGGCGTTTCTCACGGTGGGGTTCGCAAACGTGGCCTGCTGCTCAACGGCCTTCTTCCTACTAGAGCGATGCCTCAACATAGCCTTACCTTTACAGGTCAAGGTCGTTCTTTGGTCAGTTCTAATCGTGGCGTGCATTTCCACGTGTTCTAATGCCAGCGTTCTCCTCATACACGGTCCGGTGAGTGTGGAATTCCGTTTTGAGCCATTCTGGAACAGGGCATTGCTTGGGATTAGGTATAACAAACTGTGGCAATAGGTGGAGTCCATATCGTCTGCTGTCAACAACGTCATCACTGTTTCAATTTTAATCGTCATTGTCGTCTGCACTGCCTTCGTCATTTATAATCTCAACACGAATAACAAAAATGGTGGAAACTATCAGCCACCGCTTCCATCCAAAGTGACCATAAGGTAGAAAAAAAATGGTGCTGCCTATTTCGGCCAGTTTTATCGTCTGCTATCTGCCGTGTGAATTCGACTTAGCCTGGTTGCTGATTGACCCCGAGTTTACGGTTCAACGATCAACAGTGCAATCTTTTCCAAGCGTGTTTGTGTGTGTTTGTGTCTGCGCTGTACTTCGCGGAGTCTGTCGCCCATCGTGTTTTTCTACAAGCAGCAAGTACAGTAGCATGGTGAGACAATTGCTTCAATTGTCGAATCTCAAGTCTTCTTTATGGCTGTAGTCTGAAAACACCACAATTTAACACCACAGTTTAACACCACAATTTAACACCACAGTTTAACACCACAATAGCTTAACATTATCTGTTTAACAAATACTTCTAGCACTTCTTTGTATGGACTAAATAAAAGGAATTGTATATTATAATAAAAAAAAAAGAACTTAAAATTATGTTGTTTGGTGTGTTCGTTAGCCTGACAAGAAGTTGATAAGTGCATGACATAAATAGTTTGTTCGCACTAAGGATATGCTTCATATGTATTCATTTTCACATCTTACAAGCTGTGGTGCCATTGAAGAAAACTTCACTCCTCCCCTCCCCCCTTTACCCGGGGGCAAGGCTTAATGGACTTTTGGGTCTCCCAACATGGGGGAGGAGGGGGGGGGGGGGTGAGGGTTTTTTTTTTTGGAGGGCTCATTAAAACATTTTTGATGTTGTTTTTGAAAGGTCCAAAAAAAAAAAAACGGCAAGGATTAGACCAGGCGTTTCCTGAAATTGAAATAAATCATCTATTCTATATGAAAATGTATTTTTTTAAAAAAGCCATCAATGGAGTCTGGTTTTCTTTTGATCAAATCAGGTTTGTGTTTTTTTTAAAATTAATAAACAAAAAACTTCAACAACTAAAAGTGTTTCAATGTTTTTTTTTTTACTTTACGGTCTAAAACTTATATAAAAAAGATTTAATTGATTGTAAAAAAAAAGGTGGTTTGGTTGAAATCAATATGGTAGAAAGTAATTGTATTTCAAACTAAAATACGGGTTTTATGCATTTATAGAACTTTCGTTTTTTTTTTGTCTAAAAATAGAACAGTAATAGTTAATCTGTTAAGACGCGTAGAACCTCTTTTTGTAATCGGTATTGATGCACTCGAGACACAACCGTAATCGATTCTACCAAATCTCAATGGACCTTTAGTAAAAAAAAAACGAATGTAGAAAAAGAATTAAGACACCCCAGTATTCGATTCCACAGTCTGGTCTAAAAAAAAATTACAAAAACCAAACAAATAGAAAACAAAATTTCAATTCCATCTCTGGAGAGCTGGCTCGTTACACGGGGAAAGTCTGGCCACGTCTGTGGTTGACAGAGTTTGTAGGTCTATCGAGATGTTTAAACACTGTTTTACTCTATGCTAATTTGATCTTGGCTGTGAGAATACCCGGAGCTTCAGGAACAAATTTGATTGGCTGCCAGGTTTGAAAATGAACAAGGGGAGACCACACGTTTCGTGACTTGCAAAAATGGAATCGACAAAGAGAAGATAATACATGTTTTGATAATTAAGTAAAGAGAGTTCTTGGAGAAGTACATGATAGTTGGATGTTTCTATAATGTTGTAAGATAGTTGGATATTTTTCGAATATTTAGCCCAAGCTACATAGTTGGATGTTTCTGGGGCAGATGAAGTGTGGAATTCATCTGTTTCTGTAACCACGGTATGACGAGGGAACGGGTGGTTTGTACAACGCCCAGCCGCCGTAATCTCCCTAACTAATGTCAGGTATCCATTTAAAGCTGGATGGACGGGGACTTAACACCAACATTTCACTTGGCAAAACTGACTTGGTTCTGACCGAAGATCGAACACGGGGCTCTCAAGTTGACTGCCAAGAGCACTACACCGCTCGGCCATCCAATCAGCCGGGAATGATTCGTACCAGCGCTATATAGCTGGATGTTTTCTGGAATGATGCAGTACACGCAGAAGGTAGTTGTAATGTCGAATCCAATGACATATACTTGACACTGACCATATCCTCGTGTCGTCCAACTTGGCAGTTAACTTTACAATCAGGCAATGTCGCTGGCCAACTACGGTACTGTTATGTACAGTGTATACAGAGGGACTCTCTCTGTCCAGTTATTTGTCTTGCGGCAGTTTAATACGAGACTTGTGCACCATGTTGACCTCAATATTTAGACAGGCTGACTGATGGGACCGTCAGATATAGAATAATATATGACTATCTATTTATCTGTCCGTCTGTCAATATCCATCCATCCATCCATCCATCCATCCATCCATCCATCCATCCATCCTTCCATATCTATCTATCTATCTATCTATCTATCTATCTATCTATCTATCTATCTATCTATCTATCTATCTATCTATCTATCTATCTATCTATCTATCTATCTATCTATCTATCTATCTATCTATCTATCTATCTATCTATCTATCTATCTATCTATCTATCTATCTATCTATCTATCTATCTATCTATCTATCTATCTATCTATCTATCTATCTATCTATCTATCTAATTAGTAACCTTAGTGATCTTTTTGGCGTTTCAGTTTTGCACTAGACTTACCGAGAGCAGCAGACCATTCATATCCAGTTTTTACCTTCACGGAGGGAGAGCTACACGATGAAATCTTCCAATTAATCAATGGTCCGTTGAATACATTTTTTGATGTGTAGAAGAAGATGCTTAGAGAGCGGACATAAAAAAACAAGAGGTTCTGTATCATCATACTATATGTTAATGTGGAAATGATCCAACAATAATACATTCGCTAGTTTATACTCATAAATAATTGAATGATTTACTTTTAAAATGAAATATCGGGCACACTCTTGTGTGAATACGGGGGCCCCGTTAGCCCCCCCCCCCCACACACACATACACAAAGAAGACTGCAATACTCTTTTAATTTACCAAGCATTATGAGACAAAATCAATTCACCTACCATGATTATGATTACATATTGATCCTAGCAGCCTGGTGTTCTATAATTCGTTTAATTATTTATTTTTTAAAAATTTACAATATGGGTCTCTTTCACATCTACATCTCAACACCCCCTCCCCCTTCACCAAGCACAATTATTTTTAAATAATGAAAGATACTCGCTTGTTTTAATTCTAAAATATCTTCACCAACATGTAGAGGATTAAACAAAATAATAATAAGTAAATAATTCTAGTGTTATCAATTACTTTGTCAGTTAATTAAAGGATGGAACAAGACCTAGTATACTGCGTTTAAAAAAAATATAAAAATTCCAGACTTTTTTTTAAGAATCTATTTTTATCACTTCCTTTTAATGAAGTTTAATTGGCCCACAACATCTCTATTCAAAGTAATTTTTTTTTTAAATATAAAAATTATCTACTAAGCCACAAAGTGTATAATAATATCGATTTATTGATCTTATAATTGCAGCTTAATTTAAAATAATTGGGCCGAGCCGTCTTACTAATGTGATATCTAATAACGAAGTAAAGAGAAATAAATTACAGACAAAACCGGTTTTTCCCCCCTCCTGTATTTAACATTAGCTTATCATTTAGTGATATTGATTTAAAAAAACCCGACACATACAAATTACGGTTTTTGTCCACATCTTTGAGAATGTCGTGACAGCAAAGACAATTAGCTTCAATTTGATTGATTAATTTAATGTCACGTCAATGTATTAAAAAAAATGAACAATTTGTTAGCGTGAATTGAAAACACGATAATGGACGCGAACAAGTTGCATATTTAAAAATATCTACTTTGCGGCAGATTTGTTTCGCTTCATTTTGGGTGAGTGTTTTCTATACTTTGAAAATTCATTCTGCATAATTCTTAGGTTTGTGCCCCTTTTCTATGTGTGTGGGCAGCGGATGTGACCTCTGGGGAGGAAGGGAGCGGTGGAGACTAGACACGATCTAGGTCCGACTGTTACGTCTGTACGCCCCTTCATTTGATGCCCTAGGCCAGGGGTCAGCAACCTTCGGCTCGCGAGCCGCATGCGGCTCTTTCGATGTCAAGTTGCGGCTCTTTCTATGTCAAATAGCGGCCTAATCAAATATCATAATACTGCAACAACAAATTTAGTGGCTCTTTAAAAACTGAGAAAACTGTAAATTATAACTTTGGGCTCTTCTGTCTCGAAAGGTTGCCGACCCCTGCACTAGGCCCAGAATATTTAATTAACCCGTTTTGCCAAACTAGGGGGTGGGCCCAAGGCCGAACGGATACAGTAGAGAGGTGGGAGATGAAGCTTCCTGTAAGACACACTGTATGCTTTTTCAAGTTTTATATCACACATTCAACATGGGGGTGAAACTAAAAGTGTTTATGTCCGGGCCCCCGCATACCCCAAGGCCGGCTTTGCTCATAAATGTATTAAACATTTTTTTAAAATCAATTTATTGTTTTTTTTTTAAATAAATAAATGTTTGGATCATTGAAAGCACGTGCATTAGACAAACAAATTTCTATAAATAACTCAACTCCAGATGCATTTTGTAAAAGATGACTGCGATTAATCGAATCATTTGCGATGCCGTATGGGGTCCTATGCCAATTTACTGCATTGGGCCCTATGCTAATTTACTGAATGGGGTCCTATGTCCATTTACTGTATGGGGTCCTATGCCAATATACTGTATTGGGCCCTATGCTAATTTACTGAATGGGGTCCTATGTCCATTTACTGTATGGGGTCCTATGTTAATATACTGTATGGGAACCTAATATTTCCGAATGAAGAAATTCTTTTTATTTGAGTGTTAATCAATGTTTTTTTTTTTAGGTATAGCTCACCATGATCTATATCATCAAATCTGACAAGAATTTGTACCAACGGGGGGCCCCTTGACCAGTAGGGGACCCAAGCGAATGTCCAGTTAACCTATTACCAAAAAAAAACATTTCTAAAGTCAGTTTAAATTATTTGACAAACTGTAAAACTGACGTTACGATTACATAATAGAAGAAATAAAATATTATTACTACATTTCAGTGGTTCTCAGAATTCTGCGACTCGCGACCCACACTTTGACAATCACTGCTTTGTATGCAGCGCCACCGAGAGGGGGGCGGGGACGGGCAAATGCCCAGGGGCCCGGCGAGTTTTAGGGGCTCGGACTGAGCTGGCCAATCAACTTTTGAAAATATTATTATCAGCACGGGGAGGGGGCGTGACAGCCCTGCCCAGGGGCCCGAAATTTCTTTCAGTGGGCCTGTATGTATGTGACACAGGGAAATACTTTAATAATGCGTTTGCTAATTTCAGCAAACTGAAACGAGTAAAAAAATGAATTTTGTAATTTCGAGAAAAAAATATTTTATTTTTACTTAGTAGCTGTGCACACGCCCAGAACATGGCGGCGATGATGAACGGGTCTCAAAAGAATCAGCTGATAGATGACCAGCTGGCCGAAGATTTCTTCTTCGTCAACTACGTCAGCCTCGGACAGGCGGTCAACGCTTTCGGCATGCTGACCAACATCCTCAGCGTGGTCGTATTCATAAAGATGGGCTTCAGAGATACGTCCAACATCAGCTTGCTGGGACTGACCATCTCTGACCTCTGCTCATTGGTCACCCTGTTCTTCTTCAACATCTGGCAGACGCCCGATTTCTACAACCTGACCTGGCCCTTTGAACCGTACGACGTGGCATTTCTCACAGTGGGGTGGGCGCATGTTGGGTTCGCAAGGGTGACCTGCTGCCTCACGGCTTTCATAATCCTGGAGCGATGCCTGTGCATCGCGTTGCCTCTTAAGGTCAAGGCCATTCTGCGACCTCAAAGAACAATCATGACCGTCGTGTGTATCTTTCCTGTGTCTTACGCCAGTATTTTCCCAATCTAATGCACGGCAAGTCTGAATTTCCGATTCTCGCCGATCAGGAACAGGACGTTGCTTGTGATGACGTACAACGAGCTGCGGCAAGAGATGGAGTCCATATCGTCCGTCGTCAACAACGTCATCCCTGTCTCCAGCTTCATCGTGATTGTCGTCTGCACCGCCCTAATCATTTACCAGCTTCACGAAAAAACAAAATGGCGGAAACTCACCTCCCCCTATTCATCAGGTGTCGGAACTCG
>JAGDYQ010000039.1:4225392-4247813 GCA_021962125.1 Bulinus truncatus
ATATGTAGGAGCTTATGGGAATATGTAGGAGCTTATGGTAATATTAGGAGCTTATGGGAATATTAGGAGCCTATGGTAATAAGTTGGAGCTTATGGGAATAAGTAGGAGCTTATGAAAATATGTAGGAGCTTATGGGAATATGTAGGAGCTTATGGGAATATTACGAGCTTATGGGAATATTAGGAGCTTATGGGAATAAGTAGGAGCTTATGGGAATATCTAGGAGCTTATGGTAATATTAGGAGCTTATGGCAATATTAGGAGCTTATGGGAATATGTAGGAGCTTATGGGAATCTGTAGGAGCTTATGGGAATATTAGGAGCTTATGGGAATATTAGTAGCTTATGGGAATATTAGGAGCTTATGGGAATATGTAGGAGCTTATGGGAATATGTAGGAGCTTATGGGAATATGTAGGAGCTTATGGGAATATTAGAAGCTTATGGGAATATTAGTAGCTTATGGGAATATTAGGAGCTTATGGGAATATGTAGGAGCTAATGGGAATATGTAGGAGCTTATGGGAATATGTAGGAGCTTATGGGAATATTAGGAGCTTATGGGAATATTAGGAGATTTTGGGAATATGTGGTAGTTTATGAGAATATGTAGGAGCTTATGGGAATATTAGGAGCTTATGGGAATATGTAGGAGCTTATGGGAATATTAGAAGCTTATGGGAATATGTAGGAGCTTATGGGAATATGTAGGAGCTTATGGGAATATGTAGGAGCTTATGTGAATATGTAGGAGCTTAAGGGAATATTAGGAGCTTATGGGAATATTAGGAGCTTATGGGAATCTAAACCGGGACAATTTCAACAACCGGGCGGGACACCGGGACAACCCAGTATATCCGGGGCTGTCCCGGCCAAACCGGGACGTATGGCAAGCCTATATATATATGTATGTATGTATATATATACAGAGAGAGAGAAAAAGAGAGAGAGAGAGAGAGAGAGAGAAGCGAAATAAGGAGAATGAGAGAGAGAGAGAGAGAATGGGAATATTTGGGAGCTTATGGGAATATGTAGGAGCTTATGGAAATATTAGGAGCTTATGGGAATATTAGGAGCTTATGGGAATATGTAGGAGCTTATGGGAATATGTAGGAGCTTGTGGGAATATGTAGGAGCTTATGGGAATGTTTGGAGCTTATGTGAATATGTAGGAGCTTATGGGAATATTAGGAGCTAATGGGAATATAAGAAGCTTATGGGAATATGTAGGAGCTTATGGGAATATGTAGGAGCTTATGGAAATATTATGAGCTTATGGGAATTTTAGGAGCTTATGTGAATATGTAGGAGCTTATGGGAATATTTGGAGCTTATGTGAATATGTAGGAGCTTATGGGAATATAAGAAGCTTATGGGAATATGTAGGAGCTTATGGGAATATTAGGAGCTTATGGGAATATTAGGAGCTTATGGGAATATGTGGGAGTTTATTGGAATATGTAGAAGCTTATGGGAATATGTAGGAGCTTATGGGAATATTAGGAGCTTATGGGAATGTTAGGAGCTTATGGGAATATGTTGGAGCTTATGGGAATATTAGAAGCTTATGGGAATATGTAGGAGCTTATGGGAATATGTAGGAGCTTATGGGAATAAGTAGGAGCTTATGTGAATATGTAGAAGCTTATGGAAATATTAGGAGCTTATGGGAATATTAGGAGCTTATGGGAATATTAGGAGCTTATGGGAATATTTAGGAGCTTATGGGAATATTAGGAGCTTATGGGAATATGTAGGAGCTTATGGGAATATGTAGGAGCTTATGGGAATATGTAGGAGCTTATGGTAATATTAGGAGCTTATGGGAATATTAGGAGCCTATGGTAATAAGTTGGAGCTTATGGGAATAAGTAGGAGCTTATGAAAATATGAAGGAGCTTATGGGAATATGTAGGAGCTTATGGGAATATTAGGAGCTTATGGGAATATTAGGAGCTTATGGGAATAAGTAGGAGCTTATGGGAATATCTAGGAGCTTATGGTAATATTAGGAGCTTATGGCAATATTAGGAGCTTATGGGAATATGTAGGAGCTTATGGGAATATGTAGGAGCTTATGGGAATATTAGGAGCTTATGGGAATATGTAGGAGCTTATGGGAATATGTAGGAGCTTATGGGAATATGTAGGCGCTTATGGGAATATTAGGAGCTTATGGGAATATTAGGAGATTTTGGGAATATGTGGGAGTTTATTGGAATATGTAGAAGCTTATGGGAATATGTAGGAGCTTATGGGAATATTAGGAGCTTATGGGAATGTTAGGAGCTTATGGGAATATGTTGGAGCTTATGGGAATATTAGAAGCTTATGGGAATATGTAGGGGCTTATGGGAATATGTAGGAGCTTATGGAAATATTTGGAGCTTATGTGAATATGTAGGAGCTTATGGGAATATAAGAAGCTTATGGGAATATGTAGGAGCTTATGGGAATATTAGGAGCTTATGGGAATATTAGGAGCTTATGGGAATATGTGGGAGTTTATTGGAATATGTAGAAGCTTATGGGAATATGTTAGAGCTTATGGGAATATTAGGAGCTTATGGGAATATTAGGAGCTTATGGGAATATTTAGGAGCTTATGGGAATATTAGGAGCTTATGGGAATATGTAGGAGCTTATGGGAATATGTAGGAGCTTATGGTAATATTAGGAGCTTATGGGAATATTAGGAGCCTATGGTAATAAGTTGGAGCTTATGGGAATAAGTAGGAGCTTATGAAAATATGTAGGAGCTTATGGGAATATGTAGGAGCTTATGGGAATATTACGAGCTTATGGGAATATTAGGAGCTTATGGGAATAAGTAGGAGCTTATGGGAATATCTAGGAGCTTATGGTAATATTAGGAGCTTATGGCAATATTAGGAGCTTATGGGAATATTAGGAGATTTAGGGAATATGTGGTAGCTTATGAGAATATGTAGGAGCTTATGGGAATATGTAGGAGCTGATGGGGATATAAGAAGCTAATGGGAATATGTAGGAGCTTATGGGAATATGTGGCAGCTGATGGGAATTTTTGGGAGCTTATAGGAATATGGAGGAGCTTATGGGAATATGTTGGAGCTTATGGGAATTTGTGCCAATTGATTTTACTCCTGTTTAGTATTTGGCGACTGGGACTATAGGCTTGTGTTTATTTTCAACCACTTAAGGTCAAATTTTTACGCATCAGTAAATTCTACTCCTATTTGTCAATATTTGAAACGGACTATAAGCTTCGTTTCAATTTTCTGCTATACAATGATCTGCTGCCATGCATAAGTAGAATCAACTCTATGTCATTTATCGAAAAAGAGAGATAAGTAAAGAGAGAGAGAGAGAGAGAGAGAGAGAGAGAGAGAGAGAGAGAAGGAGAGAGAAAGCGAAATAAGGAGAATGAGAGAGAGAGAGAGAGAGAGAGAGAATGGGAATATTTGGGAGCTTATGGGAATGTATAGGAGCTTATGGGAATATTAGGAGCTTATGGTAATATTAGGAGCTTATTTGAATATGTAGGAGCTTATGGGAATATTTGGAGCTTATGTGAATATGTAGGAGCTGATGGGAATATTAGGAGCTTATAGGAATATTAGAAGCTTATGGGAATATGTAGGAGCTCATGGGAATATGTAGGAGCTTATGGGAATATGTAGGTGCTTATGGAAATATTAGGAGCTTATGGAAATATTTGGAGCTTATTGAATATGTAGGAGCTAATGGGAATATTTGGAGCTTATTGAATATGTAGGAGCTAATGGGAATATTAGGAGCTTATGCAAATATGTGGGAGCTTACGGGAATATGTAGGAGCTTATGGGAATATTAGGAGCTTATGGGAATATGTACGAGGTTATGGGAATATTAGGAGCTTATGGGAATATGTAGGAGCTTATGGGAATATGTGGGAGCTTACGGGAATATGTAGGAGCTTATGGGAATATTAGGAGCTTATGGGAATATGTAGGAGCTTATGGTAATATTAGGAGCTTATGGGAATATGTAGGAGCTTATGTGAATATGTAGGAGCTTATGGGAAAATGTAGGAGCTTATGGGAATATGTAGGAGCTAATGGGAATATTAGGAGCTTATGGGAATATTAGGAGCTTATGAGAATATGTAGGAGCTTATGGGAATATGTAGGAGCTTATGGGAATATGTAGGAGCTAATGGGAATATTAGGAGCTTATGGGAATATTAGGAGCTTATGGGAATATGTAGGAGCTTAATGGAATATGTAGGAGCTTATGGTTATATGTAGGAGCTTATGGGAATTTTAGGAGCTTATGGGAATATGTAGGAGCTTATAGGAATACGTAGGAGCTTATGGGAATATGTAGGAGCTTATGGGAATATGTTGGAGCTTATGGGAATATTAGGAGCTTATGGGAATATTAGGAGCTTATGGGAATATGTAGGAGCTTATGTGAATATGTAGGAGCTTATGGGAATATAAGAAGCTTATGGGAATATGTAGGAGCTTATGGGAATATGTTTGAGCTGATGGGAATTTTCGGGAGCTTATTGGAATATAGAGGAGCTTATGGTAATATGTTAGAGCTTATGGGAATTTGTGCCAATAGATTCTACTCCTGTTTAGTATTTTGCGACTGGGACTATAGGCTTGTGTTTATTTTCCACCACGTAAGGTAAAATTTTTACGCATCAGTAAATTCTACTCCTATTTTTCAATATTTGAGACGGACTATACGCTTCGTTTAAATTTTCTGCTATACAACTGCCATGCATAAGCAGATTCAACTCTATGACAATTATCGAAAAAGAGAGATAAGGAAATAGAGAGAGAGAGAGAATGGGAATATTTGGGAACTTATGGGAATATGCTGGAGCTTATGTGAATATGCAGGAGCATATGGGAATATGTGAAATATATATAAATGTGTGTGTATGTGTGTCTGTTTGTGTGTGTGATTTTGTGTGTGTGTGTATACAGAGTGGGCCGAAGAAAAAATGAGAACATTGCTTAGAGGGTAATATAATTATATCAAATTTTGTTTAGCTGTACGCTTAGAAAAAAATTGTTGATAAGAAGGGAGGACACATTGAACATGATTTCTGATTGGCTAAATGCTTTGCAGACAAAATTACATGAAACAATTAAATTAATTAAATAATATTTTAAGATAATTCGTATGTTATATGATGTTCTCACTTTTTTTTGGCCCACCATATATATAATATATTAAAGACATGAGTAGTCATATAAGTTGGCTTTGCAATGAAAGTCATTTTTTGGTTTGTACAGCATATAATACTGTATACAGCCGCATTATAATCAATTTATCACAATTTCGTATAAAAATGTTAAATTATGTAAAAAAAAAAAAAAAAAAAACTAGCTCATTGGGAATTTATGGGAATATGCGGGAGCTTATGGGAATATGCGGGAGCTTATGGGAATATGTCGCAGCTTATGGTAATATGTAGGAGCTTATGGGAATATTAGGAGTTTATGGGAATATGTAGGAGCTTATGGGAATATGTGGGAGCTTATTGGAATAAGTAGGAGCTTAAGGGAATATGTGCCAATGGATTCTACTCCTGTTTAGTATTTGGCGAATGGGACTATAGGCTTGTGTTTATTTTTAACCACGCAAGGTCAAATTTTTGTGTGAAGGGCGGACATCGTCACCGGGACTAGATTAGGTAAAAAGGTTCAACAGGTCAAACATCGCGGCCCCATACCGGTTCGGGAAGGGGGGGGGGGGTGAGTGGAGGGAGGGAGGGACAATAAGACCCCACCTACTTTCTTGCACCTATCCATGCCTGTGAACTCCAATGAACCTGAATTACATGCAGGCCACAGAACACGGCGTAGTCCAACAAAGCGGGAAATGTTTGTTTTTTTCAATGTTATGAATTATTATTATCGATTTCCGTGTACATATCTCATATCTGGGTCACGACTACACTTACACCTCCCTCCCCCCTTCCCCCCATCCATTACTCAAAGTACTCAAAGTCAAAGTGTACAAATAATTTAACAATTTCCTGCGTCCCCCCCCCCGGCCCCCCCACGTGCTGGATTGTTTCCTCCTTTGAATTTGGTGTCAACTCGTACCTGACATCAACAAATCAAATATCAAGTTGAAATTATGGTCTAATATTGAATTGATAGAAACAAACAACAGATAGTGTAGGATCAAGAAGTAGAAAGCTAAAAAATGAAATTTTTCTAAATCATTGTTGGTTGTATAATTCGACATTAGAATGATCAATTTCTTACCTATTGTTGTTTAATTCAACATTAGAATGATCAATTTCTTACCTATTGTTGTATAATTCGACATTAGAATGATCAATTTCTTACCTATTGTTGTATAATTCGACATTAGAATGATCAATTTCTTACCTATTGTATGATTCGACATAAAAATGATCAGTTTCTTACCTTTTGTTGTATAATTCGACATTAGAATGATCAATTTCTTACCTATTGTTATATAATTCGACATTAGAATGATCAATTTCTTTTCTATTGTTGTATAATTCGACATTAGAATGATTAATTTCTTACCTATTGTTGTATAATTCGGCATTAGAATGATCAATTTCTTACCTATTGTTGTATAATACGACATCAGAATGATCAATTTCTTACCTATTGTTGTATAATTCGACATTAGAATGATCAATTTCTTACCTATTGTTGTATAATTCGACATTAGAATGATCAATTTCTTACCTATTGTTGTATAATGAAAATTATCTTTTTACCTCTTTCTTTAGTATAGATTCACTTTTTACAAGTCCCTGAAATGATGAGCTATTTATCGCTTCAATCCACTTGTGGGACAAGTTTTTTCTTCGCGATTGTTTCACCCCCCCCCCACTATACCCGATAGTGCAATGGACATGGAGGCACCACGGGAGACATATATAGGTGACTGAGACTCGGGGGGGGGGGGAGAGAGTCGAACCCGTAACCCACAGCATACAGGACGTGATAAATACACAGCTCGCCACCAAACCGTCACATTAGAATTGATTGTTACTCTACCATTTAATTAATTATTCAATGGTACATCTGGTATAGTCCCAGTTCAAATCAGTACAGTAATGTCACACACTGGTATTTTCGCGCAATGATGTCGTTAAATTTGTTAGACAATAAAATCTGCTTGCCCGAGATCGCCTAACTATTCAAGGGAGGCTATTGACTAAACTGAGGGTAAGAACGTTAATTTCAAGATTGTCTCCTCTTGTCCCATTGGTAATTGTTATGTCTGTGGTCACTAAATACTAAGCCTCTATCTATCTATCTATCTATCTATCTATCTATCTATCTATCTATCTATCTATCTATCTATCTATCTATCTATCTATCTATCTATCTATCTATCTATCTATCTATCAGTCTGTCTGTCTGTCATGAGGTTAACTCCACTTACAAAGACAAGAAATTTCAGAAAAATGGTGCTGCTGATTAATATCACAGTTGTCGTCTGCTACCTACCTTGTGAAATTGACTGCATCTGGATGCTAATCGACTGACCCCCCCCCCCCCCGGACACAAACACTAGATTTCAACTAATACTGTCTGGCCGAATATTATCATAACATCCATTCATTAAACAGTATCACCCATCCAGAACCTGCTATACTTAGGAAAGGTTTTGACCTAAAAAAAATATCTGTATGTTGTCTTATCTCCTTTTCCTTTTTAACTTCAGAAAATAACAAGTTCTGGTAAGACAGTAGGCAAATTTTGTGATAATAATTTTTTTTTAATTCATTAATAATTCTCCAACATGACCAATTCAGTGTTTTAAGACACAAACAACACTATTGAAGACACGTACAACAAAATTTAAGACACATACAACAATATTTAAGATACATGCAGCACTATGTAAGAGACATACAACAATATTTAAGACACGTACAATAATATTTAAGACACATAATATTTAAGACACGTACAACAATATATAAGACACATACAACAATATTTAAGACACATAAAACAATATTATAAACACATACAACAATATTGAAGACACATACAACAATATTTAAGACACATACAACAATATTTAAGACACATGCAACGCTATATAAGAGACATACAACACTATATAAGAGACATACAACAATATTTAAGACACGTACAATAATATTTAAGACACATACAAAAATATTTAAGACACAATCAACAATATTATAAACACATACAACAATATTTAAGAACATACAACAATATTTAAGACACATACAACAATATTTAAGAACATACAACAATATTTAAGACACATACAACATTAATATAGACACATACAACACTATTTAAGACACGTACAACAATATTTAAAACCTAAACACTTTTGACCGCTTCTAGCATTTGTAATTCTTATTATAGCGTCCTAACATGTGTCCGTCCTGATAGCTCTATACTTCTAACCATTTGTGATACTTGAGGCAGTTTTAGCAGTAGGCCAACCCTAGGGCCAGAGTTCGTGGAAAGGGTGGGGGGGGGATAGGAACTAATGTTTCAGAAAACGCCATATCGTGAAGCTCCCTCAGGATAGGGACCAGGGGTCGGTTACCCCATTAGCCACACCCTCAAGCCGATGCTAGTTAAACTTTTGATAATTATATATAATTATGACAACCATATTTAATCTTGCTGTGGGCTCACCTTGTTTTTTGTTGTTGTGAAGATCTAAGGGAACTAATACAGAATATTAACATAATTACAGAATTGTTTCCCTTTTATCACAACGTTAATCCAAGTAGACAGTACAAAAAAAAAAGTTAAAAAAAAAACACAACTTTGGCATTTTTTTTTTACACCAAATTATTTGATTAAACCCAGACATTTTTGTATTTGATTGTTGCCATTTTTCATATTTGATTGTTGCCATTTTTCATATTTGATTGTTGCCATTTCTGTATATTTAATTGTTGCCATTTTTTTATATTTGATTGTTGCTATGTATGACAATAATACATTTCAAAAGTGATGCCTCCCAATGCTTGGGGTCCTTCACAAGTGTCCCCCCCTCCCTTGTCGAAGGTTAACCCTGTTGGGGGGGGGGGAGGGTCACGGGAATCGGCCAGATGAACTTTGCGATAATTCTGCCCTTTTGATAGTACATGTGAACAAATCTTCTATCTATTGTTTAAAAATTATTCATAACTTGAAGTGTAGGTCTAAGCATTTCTACTCACAACCAGTTCACGTGTAGACCTAAACATTTCTACTCACAACCAGCTCTCGTGTAGACTTAAACATTTCTACTCACAACCAGCTCAGGTGTAGACCTAAACATTTCTACTCACAACCAGCTCAGGTGTAGACCTAAACATTTCTACTCACAACCAGCTCACGTGTAGACCTAAACATTTCTACTCACAACCAGCTCAGGTGTAGACCTAAACATTTATACTCACAACCAGCTCTCGTGTAGACCTAAACATTTCTACTCACAACCAGCTCAGGTGTAGACCTAAACATTTCTACTCACAACCAGCTCACGTGTAGACCTAAACATTTCTACTCACAACCAGCTCAGGTGTAGACCTAAACATTTATACTCACAACCAGCTCTCGTGTAGACCTAAACATTTCTACTCACAACCAGCTCAGGTGTAGACCTAAACATTTATACTCACAACCAGCTCTCGTGTAGACCTAAACATTTATACTCACAACCAGCTCACGTGTAGACCTAAACATTTCTACTCACAACCAGCTCTCGTGTAGACCTAAACATTTCTACTCACAACCAGCTCAGGTGTAGACCTAAACATTTCTACTCACAACCAGCTCAGGTGTAGACCTAAACATTTATACTCACAACCAGCTCTCGTGTAGACCTAAACATTTCTACTCACAACCAGCTCAGGTGTAGACCTAAACATTTATACTCACAACCAGCTCTCGTGTAGACCTAAACATTTCTACTCACAACCAGCTCACGTGTAGACCTAAACATTTCTACTCACAACCAGCTCTCGTGTAGACCTAAACATTTCTACTCACAACCAGCTCAGGTGTAGACCTAAACATTTCTACTCACAACCATCTCACGTGTAGACCTAAACATTTCTACTCACAACCAGCTCACGTGTAGACTTAAACATTTCTACTCACAACCAGCTCACGTGTAGACCTAAACATTTCTACTCACAACCAGCTCACGTGTAGACTTAAACATTTCTACTCACAACCATCTCACGTGTAGACCTAAACATTTATACTCACAACCAGCTCACGTGTAGACTTAAACATTTCTACTCACAACCAGCTCACGTGTAGACCTAAACATTTCTACTCACAACCAGCTCACGTGTAGACTTAAACATTTCTACTCACAACCAGCTCACGTGTAGACTTAAACATTTCTACTCACAACCAGCTCACGTGTAGACTTAAACATTTCTACTCACAACCATCTCACGTGTAGACCTAAACATTTCTACTCACAACCAGCTCACGTGTAGACTTAAACATTTCTACTCACAACCAGCTCACGTGTAGACCTAAACATTTCTACTCACAACCAGTTCACGTGTAGACTTAAACATTTCTACTCACAACCATCTCACGTGTAGACCTAAACATTTCTACTCACAACCAGCTCACGTGTAGACCTAAACATTTCTACTCACAACCAGCTCACGTGTAGACTTAAACATAATCTACTCACAACCATCTCACGTGTAGACCTAAACATTTCTACTCACAACCAGCTCACGTGTAGACCTAAACATTTCTACTCACAACCAGCTCACGTGTAGACTTAAACATTTCTACTCACAACCAGCTCACGTGTAGACTTAAACATTTCTACTCACAACCAGCTCACGTGTAGACTTAAACATTTCTACTCACAACCATCTCACGTGTAGACCTAAACATTTCTACTCACAACCAGCTCACGTGTAGACTTAAACATTTCTACTCACAACCAGCTCACGTGTAGACCTAAACATTTCTACTCACAACCAGTTCACGTGTAGACTTAAACATTTCTACTCACAACCATCTCACGTGTAGACCTAAACATTTCTACTCACAACCAGCTCACGTGTAGACTTAAACATTTCTACTCACAACCAGCTCACGTGTAGACCTAAACATTTCTACTCACAACCAGTTCACGTGTAGACTTAAACATTTCTACTCACAACCATCTCACGTGTAGACCTAAACATTTCTACTCACAACCAGCTCACGTGTAGACCTAAACATTTCTACTCACAACCAGCTCACGTGTAGACTTAAACATAATCTACTCACAACCATCTCACGTGTAGACCTAAACATTTCTACTCACAACCAGCTCACGTGTAGACCTAAACATTTCTACTCACAACCAGCTCACGTGTAGACTTAAACATTTCTACTCACAACCAGCTCACGTGTAGACTTAAACATTTCTACTCACAACCAGCTCACGTGTAGACTTAAACATTTCTACTCACAACCATCTCACGTGTAGACCTAAACATTTCTACTCACAACCAGCTCACGTGTAGACTTAAACATTTCTACTCACAACCAGCTCACGTGTAGACCTAAACATTTCTACTCACAACCAGCTCACGTGTAGACTTAAACATTTCTACTCACAACCAGCTCACGTGTAGACCTAAACATTTCTACTCACAACCAGCTCACGTGTAGACTTAAACATTTTTACTCACAACCAGCTCACGTGTAGACCTAAACATTTCTACTCACAACCAGTTCACGTGTAGACTTAAACATTTCTACTCACAACCATCTCACGTGTAGACCTAAACATTTCTACTCACAACCAGCTCACGTGTAGACCTAAACATTTCTACTCACAACCAGCTCACGTGTAGACTTAAACATAATCTACTCACAACCATCTCACGTGTAGACCTAAACATTTCTACTCACAACCAGCTCACGTGTAGACTTAAACATTTCTACTCACAACCAGCTCACGTGTAGACCTAAACATTTCTACTCACAACCAGCTCACGTGTAGACCTAAACATTTCTGCTCACAACCAGCTCACGTGTAGACTTAAACATTTCAACTCACAACCAGCTCACGTGTAGACCTAAACATTTCTACTCACAACCAGCATGTGTAGACTTGTACTCTCAATCATTTCTTGTATAAAATGAACCAAAACAATAACTATGACATAACATCGTTAATATAAAATACGGAGTCCCGAAAGTCGCGCATGCACACATATATGGATGGTACCTGGACAAAAATATTACGGGTTCTGAACAGACAGAACCGTAGCCACTGCGTTAATATTATTAATTCTAGTATATTATTTAGCAAACTATTAAAAAAATGCTGTGCTGATTTTTTTATTTTTTATAAAATACTAATTACTTAGAATTTGTGAACGTTAAATTTAAACCAGATCATAAAGTAGAGACATTCCACTGAATATCTTTGCAAGAAGTGATTTCAAAGTGGTCGTGTATTTTTTTTTTAAATGAGATATTGCAGAGACTAGTTTTATTTTTCTCTTCCTGGCACCATTCGCTGCGGTATTAGAAAAAAAAGGCGTTGGCTGCAAGTGGTCTATTTGCATTCTCCCCGTATCGTGTCACGAGATATGCAATCTCTTCTTCCGGTGTCGTCATCAGAACATCAAACTACATAAAAAACAAAACAAAATAAAAAACAAACTCTCAAACGTAAAAAAAAAAAAATGGGGGAAGAGACAGAAGAAAAAAAAAAGACAAATTAGCAGAAAGATAAAACAAACAAAAAAAATAACATCATTGGATGGAAGATTGCAGACGCGTCCAATGAAAGCAAGGAGTTAGCCCAAGTCAGTTTTACGCGGCAATAATTACAGTTTTAGACACCAAGGACCGGAAGTGGCTAATTTCATGGCGAGAGCGCGGTAATGGCGACATAACTGGCGGCTAGATATACCAGGAGGCGATAAAAATGGCCGTCTCTCTCTCTAGCAAACTGCCTCCTGGCTCTATCTGCGTTGACGGTGAACACGGGAGGAGGAGGGGAGGGGGTGGAGGGAGACGCAAATGATGGAATTGTGGGATAGGGGGGGGGAGGAGGGTGGGCGAGGGCTAGGGAGGTGGACGAATGAGTATAAAGAGTGTCCGTGCGAATGGAGGGGGAGGGGTGGGGGGTGGCGTAAAGATGACCAGATGACCAGAGGCGAATCTGTGTGTTTATTAATGGGTGGGCACGATATCATATAAAAAGAAAAAAAAAGCCACGTGCGCGGTCAGTATTGATTTCCGAACATTGCGATATTCTTTTTGACCTTTGACCCTTAGAGAAACTGTTAAGCTATTCATCTGTATGGTTGAAAGGTGTCGTAAACTCTGCTTTATGGCACTGATCGATATAAGTAGGGAGACGCTAGTAACTGTTTATTCTTGCTTTTATGATAAGTGATCTGTTTTGTTACTAGAACTCACGATGAACTCTTGGCTGCGGTGTTAGTGGCTTGGACAACAAGGTAAAAGGTACACGTTTAAAAAACCTGTGACAAATGTTAATTACCTGTTATATTCCCTTCTAATAGAAAATGTTATCACCTGTCATATTCCTTTTCAATAACAAATTTTATAATTGTCATCTCCTAATTAAAAAAATGTTATACCTCCCTCCCTCCCAGTTTCCAAGTAAAAAAAAAAGTCTTTCTTACAGTTCTTTGATTCCATGGGTCTCCAACAGGTCCATTATGTGAATTCACCTCGGGGGGGGGGGAGGGGGGGTGTGAACATCAGTCATGAGTTTGAAGACGTATGCTTCCATCTGATGCAGATGGGCTCCCATCATTCACAGCTGGAATAAAAAACGGTCAGCGCGTTCTGGCCAAAATACAAAATGAAATAGTACTAGTAGTATACCATCATTGAATCATTGATATACTAAACTGATTTACACGCAATATGGTACTAGTGGTGTACCATCATTGAATCAATGATATACTAAACTGATTTACACGCGATATAGTACTAGTGGTATACCATCATTGAATCAATGATATACTAAACTGATTTACACGCGATGTAGTACTAGTGGTATACCATCATTGAATCAATGATATACTCCATTGATCTACACGCGACTCTCGACTATCCATAAACATGTTTAAAGAAGAATTATTCAGAAAAATAACGTGTTTCTACTTTTAGCATCATATCCACCTCAATAAATTAAGATAGCGATGTGGTTATTAAGTTGTATTAGGTATACGTAACTCCCTACACAGCGTTGTACATTTCACGTTAGTCGAATAAAAAACAAGACTCTGTGTATCACCTCATGCTTAGAAGTAAGGGACCCTCCTCAAGTACACATTCTAATCAAACCCATAGTCGCCCAGACGCCATGACAAGATCACCTGGACCTCTGCTGGTTGCTATGTGTCTACCTAGGACCCATGACGTCTAAGAACGACCCTGCCCATGCTATGCCATTTTTCCTGACGAGTACTTCGTGGAGGCCGGGACGAAACGCCGGGCAGACTACTGTACCGTTGTTTAGCATCGTTTGCCTGGCAAATAACCTTAAAAATTCAAAAGTTGTGCTTAATGCGAATGGGATATTCCTGCCAAAGGAAGGACTAGAGCTACTAGACATAATGAATCGATTCAAAGGGAAGACGCAGGGTCGCATCTAGTCAGCTGTGGGCGCCCTGTGCGAGTTAAATGTTTCAGCCGCCTCCTTAAAGATCGTTCCGGAAAGCCTAAAACAGTGAACGATCCTGTTTCTGCGCACATTCCCTAGGTAGGGCGGCTCGTACGTAACTGGGACGACGCACCGTCAATACTGAAACCTGCAAAATGCCGGCTGAAATTCCTGTAGCGTGAAAAATTTACAGTAGGGGCCAGGCCAATTAGCATGGGAGGGCCAGGAAAATAAATGTTACTAAGTGGGTTAAACAAGCAGAGGCGGCCAGACAAAACGCAGGGGCATCCGGCCCCCCGCCCCCCTGGCACGCTACGGACTCCGGCTCGACTTTCCCATTAAGCATAATTTAGCTGGCTGCTTTATTTAACTTCATTTGTTTATTTATTTATTTTGACTTTGTTCCTTTTTTTTAGAGTGTCAAGGAAAATTGAGCTACCATAAAAAAGAAAAAGACACTAGCGTAAAAAAATAAAATTTAACCCGGACCCCAGCAAGAAAACCTACAATTTTTTTTGATAAATGTACATTCTTAAAAGTTTATTTAACCTTAAGAATATTTTTCCATTTGGACACAGTATTAATAATAATAGGTTTAAAAAACTATTTTATTCAGGCCAAACTGCCACTTCAACCCTCCTTTAAAAAAAATGAAAGTATTTTAAAGTTCTATCGACGATAAAATAAAAACTTTGTGCTTTATCTCATATCCAATCAACATCTGCGTTATATCTCACACCCAACCAACATATGGGTTATATCTTTAAAAAAAAAAAGAAAATCCGACAAGGATAAAGACAATAAGAAACATGGGGAAGATAAAAAAGGTGGAACAAATTGGAAGGTATTGAAATGTTGATAAAGCAGAGTGCGAAGAAGTGGATGGAAGATGTATGTGTGTGTAATAGGCCTGTGTTTGTGTGTGTGTGTGGGTAATTCTGGTACAGTCGTGAGAGTGAAGTGTGAGATGGATGGACTGGGAAGAGTCAGAGAGTTCCTATGTACTTTTTTGCACTATTTATTTGTTTTTTCTGAAAATCTGTTGAAATGTTGACCATGGTTAGTCCTTTTGACTGATCACTTTTATTTTCTACAACTCACGTTCTAAGGGAAAGTTATACATATAGCACACACATAAATTTACATATAATATATTAGTGAACCCAGCGCTGCTGGGAAGTGGAAGTCGAGGTGCCACTTAACATTTCAAATATTTCTCATGCTAATTCACCCCACCTAGTGTGTAGGAACTGTTGCTAATTCACGCCACCTAGTGTGTAGGAACTGTTACTAACAACGCCACCTATGTGTAGGAACTGTGGGGTAATCCACGCCACCTAGTGTGTAGGAACTGTTACAATTCACGCCACCCCAGTGTGTAGGAACTGTGGATCCACAAGCCACCTAGTGTGTAGGAACTGTTAAGCAATTCACGCCACCTGAAAGTGTGTGTGAATGTTGTGTTAATTCACGCCAATGGTGTGTAGGAACCAGTTACACTAATTCACGCCAGCTAGTGTGTAGGAACTGTTGCTAATTCACGCCACCTAGTGTGTAGGAACTGTTGCTAATTCACAGCCACCTCAGTGGGGGTAGGAACTGCTACTAGTTCACGCCACCTAGTGTAGGAACTGTGTAACTCGCTCATCGTGAATTTGCTTATTTTTATGACTGAATGCATGCAATGAACATATCTGTGTGATGATTATATGTAATCAATAAAAAGTATAAATGTAATAAATGTACATATGCAATGAATCTGACTTGTACCTTGTACCATTATCTAAAAGTAGGAGATACATCTAAAAAAACAACAACAACAGAGTACAATGTAATTCTTTCCTCTCCTAGTAATCTCTGGACTGAACTAAAATTGTACTGTTGGCTAGTCAACTCTCTTTCTCTCCATCACACACACACACACACACACATAGACCTACTTATGGACACATACTCACACAGACAGGAAGACAGACAACAGACAGCCTCATCTCATCCCCTAGATCTCTGGAAGACATAATTCTATGGCCCACTTACTAGTCCTTAATGAAGTGGAAGATGCAGAATGTCCCTGGCCACTTCAGGAAGTTTCACAGAAGAACATTTGTAGTGGGGGCTTGTTCATAGACGAAGAGAACAGCTTCAATCCACACAGATCTAGAACCAATAATAGTGATACAAAAAAACAGCTACAAAAACCTTCCGTTATTCAGAGGTACCATGTGTAGACTACGGTGCGGCATTGTACAGGTGTAGATCATTGATTTTATCGCACACTTGAAACTGCCCACTTCATAGTTTTTCTCATTGTATCATACTCATAGAGGTAGAAAAAACAAAACAGAACACAAAGAGTATTTTTTATGAAGTTATACTACAGAAGTTTGCCCGAGGAAATTTTGTTGCTTGTGTAGTGTCTGATTTGATTATGGAATGTTAGAGTATATAGATAGTTTAGTGCTTATTTTTTTTTTGTGTATGTTGAATAAGTTTAGTAACTTGCTCAATGATTGTCTACATTGTTGCTTGATATGCCAGAGAATTTATTAGTTGCGCGTTTTTTAGAATGGTATTTACACGTTAATTTTGATGACATTGGATCATACTAAAAGATGTGTACATTTGATATGTGATGTGTACATTTGATATGTGATATGTACATTTGATATGTTATGTGTACATATGATATGTTATGTGTACATTTGATATGTTATGTGTACATTTGATATGTGATATGTACATTTGATATGTGATATGTACATTTGATATGTTATGTGT
Organism: Bulinus truncatus; assembly: GCA_021962125.1. NCBI lineage: Eukaryota > Metazoa > Mollusca > Gastropoda > Planorbidae > Bulinus > Bulinus truncatus. Next base: position 4,242,818 of record JAGDYQ010000039.1, read on the forward strand.
ACATTTGATATGTTATGTGTACATTTGATATGTGATATGTACATTTGATATGTGATGTGTACATTTGAAATGTTATGTGTACATTTGATATGTTATGTGTACATTTGATATGTGATTTGTACATTTGATATGTTATGTGTACATTTGATATGTGATATGTACATTTGATATATGATATGCACATCTGACATGTGATAAGTATATTTGATATGTGACGTCCCTGTAAGGATGAGATGACCCATAGATCCTAATATTTACTATGGGGCTGTTTTTGTTGTGCCCTTCTTTGATCCTCACCATAGCCGACAGTGAAATGGCACTGGAGGCACCACGGGAGATATAGTGGGAACTTGCACCATGATTTGATATTATCAAATTATTAGCTATGAAGGTTTATTCCGGAATATGTACAGTTGTGTGACGTTAATGAAAAGCTGTATGCCATTATTAACAGTGGACAATAATTGGAGTAATAGTGACATCTAAAAGACTGCTGTTGGATTTATGGGGTATTAAACCATTAATAGTACACTATCAAGGTAATAACAGAACAAAGTCCAGGGTTGGAGTCAAGGTACATTAATAACAAGGAATGAGCTGCAATGCAAACGTTAAGAAAGAAAATAGTGAGCAGTTAACTTGATTTTAATAAAAGAGTGAGTTGTTATGGAGGAGATAACAAAAAAAAAAAAAAACAACAACAGGGATTGAGTGTGCCGGCCACTGAAAAACAAACTACTTTCAGTATTAAATATTACACACTTCGGTGGAATAGAGTTTTTTTTTTTAAACAAAGGTTTACTGTAAAGTCCTGTAGTTCACGCTAAAAAAAAACTAGAAAAAAATAATCTAACTACAGGTTGACTGAGCCATCCAAAACTATCTACCCTCGGCCCAGCCTCCCAGCCACAATTATGCTACCTCGGCCCAGCCTCCCAGCCACAACTATCTACCTCAGCCCAGCAATATTCTCACCTGCCCAGCCTACCAGCCACAACTATCTACCCCGGCTCCAGCCTCCCAGCCGTTCCAGCCTCCCAGCCAACTATCTACCTCGGCCCAGCCTCCCAGCCACAACTATTGCCGGTGCTTCAAAAAATGTATACACACTTTAAACTATTGTAGTTTTCCTGCTCTACAAGGCTGTTATCGTTATATTCTTCTTCGCCAGGTGCCAGCATAATTGTCCCTCTATGTTATATTGTCAGTTGGAATTTGTAATATCAACATGGCGGACGCATGTTTGAGTTTGAATAACGTAAGCGAGGTTATTAAGTGGTACTGGAAGTTTAGAGAATGTAAATGAAGTTCCTGACACAGAACCACCTTCAAGATTAACAATTACACGCATACGAGACAAATTCGAAGTTCATGGAACAGTGTGGTGATACCAAAGACAAGGTCATTCAGGTCGGCCTCGAACAGCTACAAGTGACGAGTCATCAATGGGTGCAGTCTTCGATACTGTTTCAACGCCTCCCAACAAATCTTCAAGCCAAGGGCACGTGAAAAGTGAGGTAAGTGCTAGCAGCGGGCTACGCATTCTGAAGGAGAAGGCATCGTGTTTACATTCCAAGGCTGGTGCAATATGTAAATGACGACGATCCAGATCGAAGCTGTACTTGTGTGACGGATTCAGGAGATGGTGATACGTGAACCGATTTATGGGTAGCATCATTTGGTCGGATGAAGCCCAATTCAAACTTAATGGAATCCTCATCAAAAGAAGAAAATCCTCACATTACAATTGAAAAAAGCTGTAAATTTGCCTGGTGTAAATGTGTGGTGCGGTTTGTCTTCATGGGAATTCAATAACTTTTCGATTTGAAGGCTATCTGTAACTAGTATTAATTACCTAACAATGCTTGCTGATTCCATATTTCCCGCCATTCGTGCATTATACGGTAATGATAATTTTAATTTGTAACAAGATGGTACCCCCGCCGCACTATCACAGGGACGTACGAGCTACCATCAAAATTTGCCGGGCCAAAAGATAGGACGTAAATAATCGAGTTTCCAGCAAGCTCTCCAGACCTTACACCACTGGATTCCTTCTGCGAACAGTAAAAGATGAGGTACAAACGTAAACCACGTAACCTAGACATTCTTTGGAATGAGATTCAAGCCGTGTAGAGAAATCTCATTGACGTTTTCAGCGCCGACAGGCTGAAATATGGTGACTGTACTCAGAATTGTGGCTGATGCTGCAGGTATCGTTTAATGAACAGCATTAACATTTGATATTATGTTTTCATTTCATTGACTTTCAGCTTAATTTCCTGAAATTTAATTTAGAACTGAAAAATAAATTTTTTCATGTGGGTGCCTCAAAGTGTATACATTTTTTTGAAGCACCCTGTATATCTCAGACCAGCCAACCAGCCACAACTATATATTCTGTGACCAGCCTGCTCACAAATGAATCATATATTCTGCAGACCAGCCTACCAGCCACAACGAGACATTCCCACTGCAGCCTACCAGCCACAACTATATATCTCAGACCAGCCTACCAGCCAACCAGAGATTCCAGACCAGCCTACCAGCCACAAATTGCAGATTCTCAGATCAGCCTACCAGCCACAAACTATATCTCAGACCAGCCTCCCCAGCCACAATTATCTACTCCGGCCCAGCCTACCAGCCACCATCTACCTCGGCCCAACCTCCAGCCACAATTATCTATCTCGGCCCAGCCTCCAGCCACAAATCATCTCACCTGGCCCAGCCGCCCAGCCTACCAGCCAAACTCACCGCCTCCAGCCTCCCAGCCAACCATTCACTCTGCCCACGCCTCAGCCAAACTATCTACCTCGGCCCAGCCTCCCAGCCACAACTATCTACCTCGGCCCAGCTTCAGCCTCCCAGCTACAACATCTACCTCGGCCCAGCCGCCCAGCCTACCAGCCAACTATCTACCTCGGCCCAGCCTACCAGCCACAACTATATATTCCAGACCGTAGCCTACTAGCCACAAATGTATACTATCTCAGACCAGCCTCCCAGCCATCAATTATCTACCTCGGCACAGCCTCACCAGCCAATAAGATCCATTTTGGCCCAGCCTTACAGCCACAAATACCTATCCTTGGCTCCAGCCTCCTAGCCAAAACTATCTCACCTTGGCCCAGCCTACCATTACAGTGCTACAAGATTCTTCACACCAGTAGAACAACATACTAAACCGGGGAAACAACCTGATCGTTATACTTGGCTGGGTGCTGGGTTGAATGGGAAGACGGGGGGAAGGGAGTGGTGATGCTGAAGTTGGGGGTGGGTTGGGAACTTATGGGATATTTGTATGTACACGCCATCATATGAAGGGATCACTTCGTGATAGCAACCATTGGAACATCTCGTATAAAATAGCTTGGGGCGATGCCGGTGCATCGATCGATAGACAGGCGAATATAGAAATAGTTGGGACTGTAAAGGCGGACAACTGCGACACCTGAAAAAAGAAAAATGAGTGATTAAGGTTCCTGATGTCCGCAGTTTTTTTCTTTATTTATATCTTTTTTCACACTTTGTGCACATAAATTAAAGAAACGTTTTAAAACTTAGTGCCACTCCCTGTAAGCGGACAAAGAGCCGATGTAGTGATACAGAGATGCGGCATTATTTATACCACGATAGATCAAAGACTTGAAATTGATTGGAAGATTTTGGAACATTTTTCTTTGCTTCTGAAAAGTAACTGACGCTATCACACGATTGGTTTTGTTTTCACCTTGTTCCCTCTCCCCCCCTTATTGGCATGACTGTTCACTTCCTTAACCAAATGAACATTTTGATCACCTACGGCATCATGCACAGCGGCATAAATGATATAAACTAATTTGTTTAACAAAGATTTAACAAGCGTTCTTCAAACTGTGCCTCCAACTGTCTTTTGCTCTTTATAATGTAGACTCAGAGTAAATAAAAGGAAGGGAGGTAAGACCGTAGTTTTTTTCTGAGTTATTTCACCACACGTAAATAGACTTTATAAATAAAGAAATACACCCACTGCCAAGATAGGATTGACGTTCGTCACGTGACCGATAGATGAATGGCAATTTGATATTTAAATCTTCGCCATAAATAAAACAAAAATATATTTATTTTAGTTTTTTTTTCTCTTGAGCATCCCCCCCACCAGTAGCCAAACTGTACTAGACATTAAACTAAACCAAGCCCAATGTTCTGTGGATTTTAAGTCTTCACTCAAAAAAGTTCCGACTGTTCAGGAGAAAGAATTGGCGGGAGAAACGGGTATGATTTCGGCCCTATGTTTCATCAATATGACTAAATCAGTGGCGCAAATAGAGGGGGTACTTGGGGGTATTTTCCCTCCATAAAAAAAAATTAAAAGGTTAGACCGAAATTTGTTTAAAAATAAAATACAAATATATAAATAAGGTGGATTTTAATATTAGCGATTTTTTGCCTCCGAAAAAGTTTGGTTCAGCATGGTACTCTGGACTTAATAAGAGTGTTCCACAAAAGGGTAAACATTTTAACAAATCGGAAAATAAAAAAAAAAATTAGTTTATTTATACAAAATTATCATGTTCAATGTTACGAAGATATTTAAAATATGTCCTCGTTGATTGATACACAAAGTAATAACACGCCATCTTTAACATTCAACACTTAACGCTCAAACATATATCCCCCTTTTCCGCAGGGTGGGGGTGTATAAAATAAGTGAGGGAAGGAAGGTATCTAGCGGATTGTCCGATATTAAGGGGCAGTTGATTATTTTGTTTCTGATTCAAAAACTTGCGAACTGGGTCAAACAAAGGGAGATAAATCAATTATCAATATCCCGTGAAATACATACGCAGACTGGATGATGTGTTAATGTCTGAACAGAGTATGACCAGAGCCGATTTAGACTTGTTAAGGTCTACACAGCACAGTTTAAGATGTGGGGGGCACTTAAAGACCTGATATTAAAAAATAATACATGTCAGTGTCAAATATTTAAGTATGTATGACCATTGCTAAC
>JAGDYQ010000039.1:4248313-4255813 GCA_021962125.1 Bulinus truncatus
GGACCTTCTCGGGATCTTCAACATCTGGGGTCTCGCTCCGGGATCCTCAACACCCTACCTGCGCACCCATCCATCCTCGTCAGCATTACCTTTTCACGTTACCTTTGTCATCACCAAAACGGTCAAATTTTTGTTTTTCGAAATTGATGTTGCCACCTATGAAAGACGGTAATCGTTGAGGAGAGTCTGAGGTCAGTGCATGCAGGAAAAGGGGGGGGGGGGAGGTAGAAGCGGACTAGTCATATAAACTGACTTACCAGAGAATGCAGCGCTGGTTTGGGCAGCTACAGGGGGGTGGGGGTGGGGGGTCTGTGGGTGGGGAAGGTGCTTGATATAAGATGCGGTCACCTTATCAGGTGTAATATATTATTTTTTAAAAGCTACAAACTGATACTGAGATAGACAGAAATGCCCAAACATTTTCAGTTTATGTAAATAAAAAAAAAAATACTGATCAAAGCAGTGAAGTGAGACGATTTTATAATATTTGGTTCTTCCTTAGACATTAGCTAATTTATGTTTTATCACATTGAAATTATACCATTAAAAATGTTTCAACTTCAGGACAGGATTAAAACGAAATAGGGACTAACATAAAGAACACGAATTCTACTTTTTGTAATTACCTATATTTATAGTTTAATTAATTTATTAACTGGCTATCTATCTATCTATCTATCTATCTATCTATCTATCTATCTATCTATCTATCTATCTATCTATCTATCTATCTATCTATCTATCTATCTATCTATCTATCTATCTATCTATCTATCTATCTATCTATCTATCTATCTATCTATCTATCTATCTGTCTGTCTGTCTGTCTGTCTGTCTGTCTGTCTGTCTGTCTGTCTGTCTATCTATCTATCTATCTATCTATCTATCTATCTATCTATCTATCTATCTATCTATCTATCTATCTATCTATCTATCTATCTATCTATCTATCTATCTTTCTGTCTGCCTGTCTATCTATCTATCTATCTATCTATCTATCTATCTATCTATCTATCTATCTATCTATCTATCTATCTATCTATCTATCTATCTATCTATCTATCTATCTATCTATCTATCTATCTGTCTGTCTGTCTGTCTGTCTGTCTGTCTGTCTGTCTATCTATCTATCTATCTATCTATCTATCTATCTATCTATCTATCTATCTATCTGTCTGTTTGTCTTTCTGTCTGCCTGTCTGTCTATCTATCTATCTATCTATCTATCTATCTATCTTGTCGACCCACATATCTTAACTTCAATGACACCTGGTTCACTGAGGTGCACAATGATATAAACTATTAGGACTTACAATGGAGTCGAATCTACGAAATGTTTTCAACTTCAAACGTTCAATTACATTGTTTCATGTCCGAGTGATCGTACACAATATTATACCATTCGAGGCTGTCATTACCAATTAATCCGCTGCTAACATCTAACAGCACACGTTGATTGTTCTCAATCACACACAATCTCACATGCACACGCACACATACACCCCCACACACGCAATGGGCGGTGCGATTGCTGCCAACGTCACTAGACTCCAGCAATGCTAGCGATTGGAATAAGAAACCGCAGTTTCAAATAGAGCATCGCTTCTTCCTCCCCCCCCCACCCCCCATTCTCCCCTCTCCCCCCACCCCCTTTCCTCACCGCGGAGATCTCTTTGATCTCCAGACTGCACCACAAATTAGGTATTGTTTACTTATCACCACGCACCAGGTTTATCAACCGATCGATCAATCCAACACTTTGTTTTCATCCGTTGGGTAGCACGATTTTATGTTTTTTTTTTTAAAATGTCGTCATTTTTGTTTTCTTTTTTAAATACGACTGTTTGTTTTAAATGTTGTGAGTTTATTTCTGAAAACAAGGGGGACAACTGGGGTAGGGTGGGGGGAGATAATTGGTAAATCTTGTTTGTTATTCAACAATTTGTTGTTTTTTTTTTTGATGGTACAATTGTTCCTCGCTGGCAATTAAGTTCAAATCTTTTAAGATCGGCAAAAACATTTGATTTAGTCTACGCCAGTGACTCTCAAAGTATGGGTCTGAGTCGCAAACAAATTTAATAAATACATACAAAAAAAAAAAGAATTTAAATGCAATAATTACTGTAATATAATTGTCGTACTCCCTGAAAAATAATTTAAATTTGGAATAAGACATTAAATAAGACATTAAATAAGACAGTCTCAGACTGACGAAAATAAAAAAAAAAACAACAATCAAATATCTTCTTACAAAGATAACATTCACTTGTTAGAACATTCACTTGTTAGAACATTCACTTGTTAGAACATTCACTTGTTAGAACGTTCACTTGTTAGAACAGTCACTTGTTACAACATTCACTTGTTAGAACATTCACTTGTTAGAACATTCACTTGTTAGAACATTTACTTGTTTAATTCAAAATAATTCTGACAATGCTACTCTTGAAATAAATTTGTTCCCCAAATCTCACAGTTGACTGTATTTCTCAAATGTTTAGTTCTATTTTTAAAACGTGTACACAAACATGGCGGCCTTGAGTAGTCTTAGATTCGTACTTATAGTGTCAGTATTTCTATAATCGAGGAGAGATTCGAGATAAAATTACACACACACTCACACACACACACACACACTTACACATATTATCTCTCTCACTCTCTCTCTCCTCCCACTGTGAGTGTGTGTGTCAGTGTGTCAGTGTGTGTTTGTGAGTGTGTGTTTGTGAATGTGTGTGAGTGAATTTGTGTGAGTGTGAATGTGTGTGTGAGAGTGTGAGTGTGTGTGTGTGTAAGTGTGTGTGTCTGAGTGTGTAAGTGTGAGTGTGTGTGAGTGTGTATGTGTGTGAGTGTGTGTGTGTGTGAGTGTGTGAAAGTGTGAGTGTGTGAGAGTGTGTATGAGTGTGTGTGAGTTTGAGTGTGTGTAAGTGTGAATGTGAGTGTGTGTGAGTGTGTGTGTGTTTCATTACAATATGCTAAATGTCCTCCCATCCCACCATATGACAAAATGCCACTTTTTTTTTGTTAAACCTATTAAATATTTTTTTTTTTAGATTGTATCTGTGGACTTTGTGTCACAATGTGACATTACAGATTAAAATTTGTGTTTCGGTATCAGAAATCTCCCAATCCGCCAGCCCCCACCCCACCACACCCCTCACCCCCGCGCGTGCTGTCTCACCTGACATCCACACACAACCTCCAAGTAGCCCGCCCCACCACCTCAAAGTTTTAATACATTGGCCTAATTGTATTTCATCGTTACACAAACTTTAAAAATCTTCCTCGTGACAAGTGAACCTCGTAAAAATGTCACACTGTATTATAATCTACCTAGTAAACGTGTCACGTGTTCTGACATTTCATGTTCTCCTTTTTAAAACAACAAATAGCAGAACAGAACAAGAGTTGTAACCATTGTTTCCTAAGTATTTCCCCATCCATTGTAACAGTTCAAATATCTCCACTGTATTAAATCATGAGAATACAGTAACAAATGTACAATGATCAATACAATGTATGTGTAAAACAAAGAAACAAACAAACAAACAACAACACACCTATAGAGCCCTAGGCAGCCATTGTGTCACTCTCCATGACACCAGTGCCGCCGAGAGGGGGCGGGGAGGGGGCCAAATGTCCAGGGGCCCGGACTGAGCTGGCCAATCAACTTTTGAAAATATTGTTATCAGCACGGGGGGGGGGGCGGCGGGCGTGACAGCTCTGTCCAGGGGCCCGAGATTTCTGTCGGTGGGCCTGCGTGACCCCCACCCCCCACCCACCCCGCATGAATTAATTTTTATTGGCATCCTACTCTTGATCAGAAAAGTGTAAACGAACGATTCATAATGTTAACTCATTGCCCCTCACTTATTCAAAGCCCAAAACTAATGTAATGCCCCTTCCCAACTAATGTTACGCCCCTAACTAATTGACGCTCCCCCAACTAATGTGACAACCCTCGCTATTTCGACGCCCCTCACTAATTCAACGCCCTGTGAGGTGGTACATTTCCCCCCCCCCCCCCCCCACTGCCAGTTGCTGCATACATTTGCAGTCATTTTGACTATGAATTCATTTTATTCACAAGTTGTGATAAATAATAAAAAAAAAAAATTGTCAAGCTTTATTCTATTAGCCAACACGGGCACATGGTTGGGGTTAGGGAGAAACTAGGGGGCCGAAGGGGGGGGGGGTCCATGCTTTTTTTTTATTTATAATACAATTTGAAAGATGGGGTGGGGAGGGTAGATTAGTTTACTCATTCAAAGCATTCTTACGTTTTATAATATTTTGAACGGTCAACCTAGAAAATCAACAAAAGCAAAAAACCCAGCCAAGTTGAAAAAAAAACAACCCAGGAGCGAAAGAGAAAAAAAAAAACAAAAGAAACCAAACAACGACGACGTAATTGTTTTATATTAAGATAAACCCAGCCGATATTAAGATAAACCCAGCCTGCCGAGTATTGAGGACTATCTACCCTCCCCCCCCCCCCCAAACCGCTCCCCACCACCTCCTGTCTTGAGTAACAGTTTTTATGTCCTCCAATGATAGTACATTTGGTATATAGTGACTAAAAACTCAGCGGGTGGGGGGGGGGGGGAGGGGGGGGAGAGGGGCGAGCTACGAGAAAGATAAGGGAAAAAAAAATGAACCTCTCTAGAACCGGTTGTAGAGATAATGAGGCGTCCGCCGATAACGTCTTCATTAAGATAATCTTGTCACGGACTTTAATTTGATATAGGCTAGTGCTGGTGGAAAGATGGAGGTTACAGCGCAGGATACCTGGTGCTGACAGGAAGTTTTGGAGCTTTTATAAAAACTCATTTGTGTGTGGGTATACGTGTTTCAGTACGTGAGTCAATTTTAGTCAGTATTTTTTTTTGTTTATTTGTTATTTCCGCATAATTTTTGAAGTTTTAAACATCAGCATTTACTTTCATAATTATTATGTTTTTGTCAAAAGTTGAAAATAAAGTTTGAATGTAACAGATTTTTGGCTACACGAGAGATAGATAGGCAGACACCAGAGAGATAGATAGGCAGACACCAGAGAGATAGATAGGCAGACACCAGAGAGATAGATAGGCAGACACCAGAGAGATAGATAGGCAGACACCAAGAAGACTAGAAAGCAGCAATGCAGACCTTATTTTTTCGCCAACGGGCTGTCAGTGACTTGGGCAGCCTGAGTGACCAACATAGTACTTACGTTTACACCTGCAAGAAATATTTCATTGATGTCATCTGTAGCTGTTAATTGTGAGATGTCTACAGTTGTGACCCTATTATTTCAAATATTTGGGTTATTCCAGTGCCGAACCCGGGGGGGGGGCTAAGTCTTTTTGGGGGCCATTGCATTTTGACATTCGACACCATGACATGAGATAATGTACTTGTTATTTTATGTAAAAAAAATATTTTTTGGGCCCACCCTCAAGCTGGGGCCCGGGGGTGACTTTAGAATTGGGACCCCCCCCTCCCATCACCCTAGGTGCGCCTCTGGGTTTTTCCACTTTAAACATTCAATGAGCGTTACAATATAAAGGAGATATCAATACAGAAGAAAGATGGATATAACATGGCAACGATAACAATGTATGTACTCTTCACTTGTTTTTTATTCTTTGTGTCCCTCGGTCTAAGTTGAACATAGTAGCATATAGCAACACATAGCAGCACAAGGCCGTACCCAGAATTCTGTTTTGGGGGGGGGGGCTGTGCGGCTCGGGGTGGGGGGGGGGCTGTGCGGAGAGTTTTATATAAGAAAACAAGCAATTAAGCCTGTTCCATTCTGGACACAGGACGTGTTAGCGCATTTTCGTGTTATGTATAAGTACGTTTGTTAGCTTTCAGTAAATATTTGTAAATTTTGGAAATGTTTATAAATTCAATTGTGTAATGCATATATTTGTAAAAAAAAATTATAAAGACGTTTCTTTATATTTGAAAAAAAATTATTGTCTCTTAAATCTAACTACAAGTGGTTTGTGGTTACTGAAATAGGACTCATAATTGAAAACATTCTAAATTATAGTCATTTAATCGTCCGAAAACTCCGTCAATTGTTGCATAGCTCTGATACTTTCAATTAAACTCAGAACACAAGCTTACTATTTCATTTGATGAGTTTCTTAATAAATCTTGGTGAAACTAAGTGCTGCAGTATTTCACACCAAATGAACGGGTTATTGAACGTACAAGGTGTATATATAATATATAAGCCCCTTAGGAGCCCTGAAGCCCGGCCCTCAGAGGTCCTATCGCAAAATGAACTTTTGATGTACACATGGCAGGCCAAGACCTACAAAATGATATATACATCATGGGTCTAGGACTTATAGTTGCTGAGATATAGCGCTCCTTTATTAATATAGCTTATATAGTAAAAAACGGTACTAAGGCCCCTTTTACGGTCCTGAGAGGTCAGATCGCGAAATGGAAAAAAGTCATTTCTTGACAGGTCAAGACCTACAAAATGATATATACATCATGGGTCTAGGACTTATGGTTGTTGAGATCTAGGGTGATGACGGACGGACGGACGGACAGACAGACAGACAAAACGAAAAAAAATGCTCTAAAAATTGGAACACAATGATAAAGAAGTATATTTTATAATAAAATTTGATTTTTAGAATTAATATGGAAGGGGGGCTGCAGCCCCCCCTCCTTGGGTAGGCCTTGTAGCAGCACATAGCAACACATAGCAGTACATAGCAACACAACACATAGCAGCCCATAGCAGTAATAATCAATGAAATCATTATGATGGACATTTCAATTCCTAAATAAATAAAAAAAAAAAAATCTCCCCGGCGGGGAATCGAACCCCGGTCTCCCGCGTGACAGGCGGGGATACTTACCACTATACTACCGAGGAGACATAAATAGATTCGTACTATTTAATTATAGCAAGATAATGTGTAATAAAACGTCGTGCCACATTTATCCAATACTTGCACACTAGACTGGGTGAATATTTTTAATGTAATTTAATTAGGTAAAAAAAAAAATTAGTTAATATAATAGAACTAATAATATTGATGAAAAATTATTATGTATCAGTATATGAATACTTAAACATGTTAAAAGGGATCAATAAAATAGATTACTAGATACAACAAATGCCAATGGTACTAAGCACTAATGTACTCTGAGTGTTGGTGATGGTAACAATCTATCTTGGTTTTGATTCCAAGTTGAGCAGCATGGCGGTACTTTACTTTATATGACCTATGTAAAAGTACTTTCTTTATTCGAAGCAGTTCCAACATGGCGCCAAAAGTACGTCACTTGTTGTCCCAAAACGTTCATCCGTCTGCTCCAAATGATATTGTCAGGTACAGACGATGAACTTAACATCGATCTGGAGTGTGTGTGCGTATGTGTGTGTGTGTGTGAGTAGTGGGTAAGGCATGGGTTGGGGACAGGGGATGGAAGTGATTCAGGAAAGAATACAAATGTATCAAAACATTTGTTTAGTCCCTAGAAGTG
>JAGDYQ010000039.1:4260813-4303715 GCA_021962125.1 Bulinus truncatus
AACAAAGACATTGAGGGTGGTGCAAGGTCTGGTAAAAAATATTTAGGGTCAAGTCGTTTGACCAGATGGCCAGATAAAGAACAGATGGATATTTACACTTAAAGTGATATAGATTACATGTAAACTTCACAACATATATTGCCTAGTTCTGTTGCTTCAGCCTGAAATGACTGGGGGTTAGCCTGCGGGTCGTACTTTGGCCACAGGTTGACCAGAATGTTCACTTTGTGAATTACAGAACAGCTACAGACCAGAACGTTCACTTTGTGAATTACAGAACAGCTACAGACCAGAACGTTCACTTTGTGAATTACAGAACAGTGACAAACTAGAACGTGCACTTTGTGAATTACAGACCAGTGACAAACTAGAACGTACACTCTGTGTTTATATTATGATATGCATTCTCCAAAGATATCTTCGAGCTGACATTATATTATCACTTGACTTGACCCTATAATATAAACCCCCCAGTTACGAGCCCCCTGTCGTCAAGCATTATGATATAAGGGTCAGACACCCCGGGGGGGGGGGGAGGCTGCGGTCTGCCAGGGTGATGTGTCTGAGCTATGGGTACTGAAAGTTTACGTGTCTATGACGTGCACATTGGTTCAGCAATCGTGTGTGTGTGTGTGTGTATGTCTGTGTGTGTGTATGTGTGTGTGTATGTGAGTGAGTGTGTGTGTGTGTGTGTGTGTGTGTGTGGTAGACAATGTCTGTCGAGGTGTGTGTGCGCATGACAATGTCTGGGCATGCAGTGGATTTGTTAATGCCTGTTCGTATGGTAGTGGGTGAGTGCTATTATTCTTTCTCATTCTGTAATACAAATATTTTTTTTTTAACCTAGCTGTTGGTCTATCATCAAAAGTCACTACCAAGTCAATATAGTGACTGCAAGTTGACTGAAAGTTCTTCTGCTTCTAATGTTGTTATTTCACTGTAACATTGTGTAATACCTGCATATATGTTCTTACGGAAAGACGAACTATAGTACTGTGCCCCCCCCCCACTCCCCGAAACCAAGCTGTGAATTTTATTTTGATTAACCTAAAATGACCATAATGACTTAACAGTTTGAGGAGGGGGGGGGAAGAAGGGCTCAGAAGGGGTGAAGGGCCATAGTTATGAAATATTTTTAGAGGTATAGATTTGCTAGCATCAGCCTTGACATAGATTTTTGCCTAGTAGCCTCAATGTAACTGTTTAGGGCATAATAAAAACAACAACAATGACATAATGCCTCTGTGCATACTGTATACATATAAATACATAAAAAGATATATTTGCCTAGGGCCAGCTATATATAAATACAGTCGATTCCGCTTAATTGGGACACATCGGGGCCGAGGCTTTTTGTCCCGATTAAGCGGCTGTCCCAATTAAACATACAAATTTACTATTGGCTTCTCGGTTTGGTTTCTTTGAGATTTGTCCCAATTAAGCGGCGTCCCAATTAAGCGGAATCGACTGTATATGTATAGTGAGATGTAGCCTAAAAACAAGAGGTGAAGGTTTGCAGTGTACAACAATCAAAGACGTTTTGTGTGTAATGAAATACATTATGAACAAAGAGTTTTACATACACTTAAGCGACTTCTATGTAATGGGACGCTCGGCTTTTTGGATGTTTGACAATGTGACGACCGCGTCACGTGTACAGCAACATGTTGTCGGCGTCCTTTGTTGTCCATGTGTCGGGCGCACATCAATCAGTCCGTCTGAAATGTGTACTGATGGACACAGGACAAGCTCAGAGCATGTTTTCTTTTTGAAGTCAACGGACAACATTGTATGTGTTTACAATGTTATGTTGTTGTTTTTCGTCATACTGTTAGCAGTCGCCGGCTGTTTATTTTTTTTATCAACACGTGGTGACGGACTCTGTGCTGACCTGTAGTTTTAAACACTGTACTGTCCTAACACTGTACTGACCTAACACTGTACTGACCTAACACTGTACTGACCTGCCGCTCACAACGTCAGACCTAGCACTGAGCAGACCTTCCCAACCACTCACCAGCGTTACTTGTCCAATCTCCAGCTGATAGCCTCAGGTTACTCCGAAATATTCATAATTTTGATTTACAAAGGTACTCATTAAAAAACAAAAAATAAATAATTAACAGTAAAATTGACACAGACAAGCTGTGACAGCGAAAACATATTTTATTTACATTCCATTTGCAACAAAATCATAGCCCCCCCCTCCCCCGCCCTCTTCGCCCCAGTTCAGGTTGTGTAGTTGTCAGTTTTGACAGGAACTTCCTTGAATTCCTTTGTACACCTTGACCTCCACCCTACACATAGCTGCTCCCACTCCCCTCCCCCCCCTCCATATACACACCGTCCCTCGTGTATGTCTGGAGTCCTGGACATCTCTTAAACTTCCCGGACAAAGTATGCGTGCTGTTGAACGGTACTCCCACTGGCTACCTACAGACAGTCCAGAAAGTGACGTAGTGGGGTTTGAGAGCGGTACCGTGGCCTATTGTATTGGTCAGCTGTGTGCCGTGGAAGTGAGTTTACAGCAATATATTGACCACCAACTGGTCATGTTTAACCATATACTGACCATCAACCGGTCACATACAACAATATACTGACCATCAACTGGCCACATACAACAATATACTGACCATCAACTGGTCACATACAACAATATACTGACCATCAACTGGCCACATACAACACTATACTGACCATCAACTGGCCACATACAACAATATACTGACCATCAACTGGCCACATACAACAATTCATATATAACATCATATTTCAAAACTTCCATCAGTCTAAGGTGAGTTCAAAAGCCATCACTCATATTTTTCTCACTTGACCGTAATGACCGTCATGGTGAATTATTATACCCCCCCCCCAACAATGGAGCCAACTCTCACCTTCCTTTGTCTACGGGGCTGCACACACACACACACACGCACACAAACAAGGCGTGGTGTAGTACGTGCCCGGTGTACTATGAGTAACAAGCTATCAGAACAAAGACTTCCTATTTACTTACCAGGACTTTGAGTGGGCCTCCTAAAAAGAATACTGAGGGCCTTGTGGGTCCCCTGAATAACTCACTGCTTACTACCATAAACAGTCCTTCTTTTTTTTTTGTAATGGCCCATTTTTATTTTGCTCTGGTAGATTTCATTTTATAAATAGCCGACTTAAAACAAACAAGCAAATAAACAAACAACTGAGAAGATCATTAATTATTTGACAACTAATTTCAGGTGGCTAGTCCACTATTTGTAAATATTAATTGTTTCCCTTTTTTGTTTAAAAGTTAAATAACACTATTTTGTCAATGAGAACATTGGTTACTGTTATCAGTAACAAAAAAAAAAGCTCGGGAAAACGTTAAATCTGTCATTGTATACGTGGCGGTAACTTGGAGAGTCACCAACTCATTGACCCACAGTCTACAGACGGTTCCTAAACGGCTGCCTGAGGAATATCCTAAAGATAAGGCGACTAGACATTCAGGAACGAAGATCTCTGGCAGCTGACAAACCATGATCCCATAAACCTACAAGTGTCCAGGAGAAAATGTAGATGGATCGGCCACTCGCTAAGGAAGCCTCCAGAAGACATCACGACAATGGCTGTGCAGTATAACCCCCCAATGCCAGAGAAAGGTCGGCTGCCCAAAGACCACTTGGAGAAGGTCTTGTGAGCAGGAGATGAAAAGCTGCAAACAAACATGGGTGGAATTGAAAAAGGCCTCCCAAAAACAGAGTGGGCTGGACAGTGGTTGCAGTGGTCCATTGCTCTGTAAGGAATTCAAGGAATTAAGTCAAGAAGTGTCGATTACATCTGTTTCAGTAGCCTTAGGCCACCTTTACTCCCCAACTTGTTACCCATTTAAAGCTGGGTGGACTTCAGGACTTTCACAAGAACCTAACAAATAATTCCCAATGTTCTCACTAAGGTTCGAACCCAGGACTCTCCTGTCTTCAGTCGAGCGCTCTATACCGCACGACCTCCCGCCCTCTTCAATGACATCAGTAAATATCACAATACATTGAACATTTTCTTTCACATCTCATTATTTATTTAGAACAAAATTAAAAATAACTATAAAAAATATGTTAAATATTACTACAATCGTCCCCCCCCCACAGTTTGTTAACTCTTTTGTTTCAATAATCTAAATTTAAAACTTACATAATAATGTCGTCTTTTTTGTTATAATTGTTTAATACGAAATAAACATAGAACAAGTGAATAAAATGAATGACTTTATAATTGCATTCAATTAAAAAGTCCTTTGTACAAAGGACTACGCAGGTGATAGGAATACAGATTTTGGTGCCTTACCCATGATTCATGCTCACCTGCAATACAAGCGAACACACACGCACACACACACACACACAAACTATTTTGATTTCAAACCTGTCATCCACCATATACGGGCGGTCAAGAAATTTTAATTACGTCATACCAGGGGGTTTAATTAAAACAGTAGTCTGTGATTGGTTTGGGGGGTCGGGAATGGGGTGCGACATAAATTATATCCCGTCGGTAGGGGGGGGGGCGAATGTTAATCCCCGTAGAAAATTAGACCCTCAACGAAAGGTGACCTGTTGTTTTAACAGTCAGACTGTGATTGGTTGCTCCCGCGTCACATGACCTGTGCGAGGCAGCGGTCGATAGCGACTGTGTTAAAGATGTCGCCACGAATGACGCGACCGTTCTTAACGTCATCTATACCGGTGTTGCTTCTTTTGATATAATTTCCATTGAGTATAAAATAATTGCTGAAACCTTTGATTGATGTGTTTGATCGCGATAACTTAATGATCGTTGAAAATAATCTTCACTTTAAGTTATATCCCCTTACCGCTATTCGTCTTTAGATATTTTGGTTCACAATCGTCACTTTAAGTTATCTCCCCCTACCGCTATTCGTATATAGAGATTTTGGTTCAAAATCGTCACTTTAAGTTATCTCCCCTTGCCGCTATTTGTCTATAGATATTTTGGTTCACAATCGTCACTTTCAGTTATCTCCCCTTACCGCTATTTGTCTATTGAGATTTTGGTTCACAATCGTCACTTTAATTTATCTCCCCCTGCCGCTATTTGTCTATAGATATTTTGGTTCACAATCGTCACTTTAAGTTATCTCCTCCCTGTCTCTTGCCGTCTTTAGAGTATTGGGTGACATATTTCAAATTTACATTTACGTTTGCATGAAAAGGAAACTTTACCGAAAAAATAAATTATTTTACTGATATTTTTTTTGTAGAGCTACATTTTTAAATGAGAATACATTATTCAATTATTTTTATTTTAAACTTTAAAAAATACTTTCACCTTTTTAAAAAAATATTTGACATAAAAATTATGCAAACCAAGCAGAACCAAAATAATTTCACTGTTTGAAATAATATTAAAATTATTGATTGATAAACAGTTGCTGTTGTCGAATCAAAGCGCTTTTGTCAGAACAGTCTTTGTTTCTGTTCTGAAAGTA
Source organism: Bulinus truncatus (assembly GCA_021962125.1). Taxonomy (NCBI): domain Eukaryota; kingdom Metazoa; phylum Mollusca; class Gastropoda; family Planorbidae; genus Bulinus; species Bulinus truncatus. The sequence goes on from JAGDYQ010000039.1 coordinate 4,266,302, forward strand.
TCATAAAATAATAGGCATGATATTTAATGAACTCTCCTTCCTGATCTGAGAGACATACCATGATCCACGGGGGATGGATCATAGGGGTTCTCTAGTCAGGCAAAAAAACCCATTACTTGCGAGGGTGGTGGTACTGTGGTCAATGAGGACTATCCGAGACAGCAGTATTCACAGCTGGCGGTGGTGACGGATGTGGTCGGCACACAACACCCACTCTGTCCCACTCAAGCACACCTGCGCAGCCTGTCATTTCGGGCAGAGGGTACAGGCACACAACACCCTCCCCTCTGTCCGAGTGGCAGGAAAAACCCCTTTCCTTGCCACTCTGACCGATCGGCAGTACACACACCCTGCTGGTCTGGCCAGTTTGAGTAAGGATTAAATCCATCTTTCAGCCATCCCTGCAGATGATAGCGGGGACACTCACCCCGCCGCTCTGTAGGGATGGCAGACGTGCATCAGCGCCGCCAACAATGCTGGTGTGGTAGGCACCCTACACCCTACCATGCTGGCAATGGCGGCGTTAAAAAAAAAATTAAAAAAAAAAAAATTAAAATTAAAAAAAAAAAAAAGTCAGTACAGTCTTTGACGTACTTTATTTAATCATGTACAATTTACAACAGGTGAGATTACTCCTGGTGATTAGAGACTATCTGCTTGGACTTTAAAGTAAGGGGACACGTAGACTAAGAGCAATGTTCTCAAACTATTATGAATCCGCGACCTAGAACTGAACGAAAAGAGAAGTTAATATCAGTGGTATACATTCTTGAAAAAATTATAATAAGTTTATCTTTGGCGGCCCCCTCTCCCTCCCTCCCTCTCTCTCTCTCTCTCTTTCTCTCTCTCTCTCTCTCTCTCTCTCTCTCTCTCTCTCTCTCTCTTTCTCTCTCTCTCTCTCTCTCTCTCTCTCTCTCTCTCTCTCTCTCTCTCTCTTTCTCTCTCTTTCTCTCTCTCTCTCTCTCTCTTTCTCTTAGCTCTCACTTTGTTTGATAATATCAGGTTAACAAATTATAACATACATACAATATCAGATTTAGACATACAAAACAAAAAAAAACAAAACAGGGGGAAAACAAACAAACTATTATTATATTTTATTGAACATCAAACACCCAACGTGTAGTCTAATCCAGTCTAAGGTACCTGTCTACTCAAGACGTACAGAAATGGTAATTGTCAACCCCCCCCCCTCCCTCCTCTACCTACCCATAGTATTCTAGCCAACACTGTCAACCTCAATCAAAGTCTGTCATGTAATGATACCCCCCACCCCCCTTTCCTACCCACCCCGACAAGTCTCCAAGGGCACCAGCATTATTCTGGTAATGGAACCATCAAAACTGGCAACGGCCCTGTCACGTCTAGATGCTTCCCCCCCCCCACCCCACCCCACCCCCCCCCCCCCCACTGTCCCATCCAAGATAAAAAAAAAAACAAGTGCACCAGTCTGATTGTGTGTGTGTGTCTGAAACAGAGAGATAGAGGGGGGGGGTGTGGGTGACAGATAGGGGGGTGGTGGTGGCCGGGTAGAGATGGTGGAGGGGGGGGAGGGGGAAGTGTCCAAGTCGGGGTGATCGCGATGAGAGTATCTGGATGACACTCCGCCTCAAACCTTTGTCTGCCTCCGTCTTTGTCTGGGAGGGGAGGGGTGGGGTGGAGCGGCGTTATTATGTCACGTGCCCCAACGGTGAGATCCGAGAGAAACGACCCTCCCTGATAACACGCCTTTCTTATTTCATTTTATTATGAACTTTTACTTGAGGAGTATAACGGATGGCCGAGTGATGTAGATACTCGCCTGTCGACCTAAGAGTCCTGGGTTCGATCCTCGGTGAGAACCATGGGAATTTTCCCCAGGTGAAATTTGTTTCAAAACTCGTACCTACAAGTGTCACCCTGCTTTAAATGGGTACCTGACTTTAAAAGTTAGGGGAAGTAAAGGCGGCTGGGCGTTGTGCTAACCACACAATCCTTTCACATGATGAGGTTATAGAAACAGATGAATTCTACACTTCATCTGGCCCGGATGGCCCGAGAGGGCTAAGAGAACTTGGCCTTTTTTTTACATGAGGCAAACAGAAAGAAATGACCAGTTGAGTGACCTGGAATATGGTCAGATTACCCTCCACTCGCTATTACTCTGGAGGAGTGACACAATTTCGTCTGTCATTCACATAGACTGAACAATATCCCGATGGTTAGAAATAGACTTGAAATCTGCGATTTTTAAAGAATTGACCACTTGCATCCAATATATATATATCCCCCGCCAAATGCTGACCACCACTGTCCAAATATATCCGTCATGAATTATTTCACCTTAGGTGTATTGCTAGTTGACCTTTATAAAGATTATAATTTATTACAAATCAAAAGATAGAAATGAAAGGCTGTGACGCGTATCTACAGAATTAGAAGATAATTAGTCCGTACATATATATATATATATATATATATATATATATATATATATATATATATATATATATATTGTAGTCCTTTCAGTTTAAAATTTGTAAACTGAAAATGTACAATTAAAAAAAAAAACTTTTATAGAGAAAATATTTAGTAGTGACTAAATAATTTAGTTTTTACTTATATTGTTTCTCTTGTTGTTATTACGTAGTAACAACATAAAGTCTATGCAAAATTAATTAAACCAAAAAAATTTCATTTTGCAAAAGCTTTACATATTATTTCTTCTCAAGTTCACATATACAAATTTTATTGTATATATATATAACTCAGTAAAGACTTCTTATACTGAGAATAATGAGCGAATATATTATGTAAGGTGTTTATGGTCAAAGCATTGGTTATCTATCTTATTGTCTATCCCCCCCTTTCCCCACCCCAACATATAACACTGAAACACAGGAGCACGAAAATGATTTTTGTACACAAATACAGACTGACATAGTAACATGATAATAAGAAAATAACAGAGTAAAACAAAGACATAATTCATATCATGTTCATTTCTCGCATACAACAAACACATTGTATTAAAGAAAAAGGTGAAGCTGGCCAGTGACCTAATTTGTGAATGTCCGTCATCTATTTTAGTCATTAGTACTCTTAAATCGTCACGTTCAGTTTAGTCACATGCAGTCGGGTTCTCGTATGTATTAATAGATTGGTACTAGCACTGAATCCACGTTCTACTACCATCAAGGAAAGGCTGTTAGGAGCCATTTTTATTTAAAATTTAGCCCATACAATCATCCGTGGTAGAGAAATGTCTCTGGTTATAAAGATCTTTTTATCGTAAAGTCTGAACGAAGAGCCTGCAGTTGCTGGCAATAAGTGCTCACATCTTTATATTGATAAAACTTTCTTTGGTAAATCTGGAAACTGAATGAATTCACTTTCTCGCCACAAACAACGTTTTTACCAGGGCGGGTGCGAGGCAGAGATGAGCGGACAGCGGACGCGTCCGCTTGCGGACGCAGATCCGCAGACTTTTCCGAATCCGCGGACTGACAGCGGACGCTTCGTATGGTTAAGTTGCGGACTCGCGGACTGACGCGGATCTTCTTTAGCGTTACCATAAAACATTTTAAGTCATTTAAACAGCTGAATTTCAGCAATGAGGACGCGCGGACTGACTGCGGACCAATGTTGTAAGATTCTGCGGACGCGGACGCGGATCATTGATAGAAATCCGCGGACGGACGCGGACGCTAAATTTCAAGATCCGCACACCTCTGGTGTGAAGGTGTCGGGACTTTTGCTCTTTATCGGTGTCAGAGGGAAAAAAAACCTACCGACACCGATAAATAATTTAGGTAAAATAATAATTGAATAGATAAATGAATAAATGTATATATACATTCAGAGGATAGCCAGACACGTTTCAGTCATTTTCTTACAATAATTGTTTGTCATATATTTTAGTCACTGAATACTTTTTTTTTAAATCAGTGCACATCACCAGGGCGCGTCTAGTAAATCTTTACAAAAAAAAAAAAGAAATATTTGAAAAGTTGTATACTTGGTGATAAGTCGAAAGTTGTATGCTCGCTGATAAGTCGAAGTTGTATGCTCGCTGATAAGTCGAAGTTGTATGATTGCTGATAGTCAAAGTTGTATACTCGCTGATAAGTCGAAGTTGTATGATTGCTGATAGTCAAAGTTGTATACTCGCTGATAAGTCAAAGTTGTATACTCGCTGATAGTCAAAGTTGTATACTCGCTGATAAGTCAAAGTTGTATGATTGCTGATAGTCAAAGTTATATGATTGCTGATAATCAAAGTTGTATGATTGCTGGCAGGGTCTTTATTAATGGGGATTGATTGTAACATATAGTAATGTTTTCAAATATTGAATTTGCGCACTTTATTTTGAAACTTATTTTGAATTGATTTTCTTTTCATGCACAATAGATAGAAATGATATCTATCTTAAACTAAATAACACTTGGTATCTATCTTAAACTAAATAACACTTGGTATCTATCTTAAACTAAATAACACTTGGTATCTATCTTAAACTAAATAACACCTGGTATCTATCTTAAACTAAATAACACCTGGTATCCATCTTAAACTAAATAACACTTGATATCTATCTTAAACTAAATAACACTTGGTATCCATCTTAAACTAAATAACACTTGGTATCCATCTTAAACCAAATAACACTTCTACGCTGGGCCGTTCTTTGGTTTTTGATGGCCCTCAGTAAAAACTTGGGGATCCGAAGACACAGTGCATGTCGGGGACCTTTTGCACCAGATTAAATATAAATTTTTACAGTAATGGGCCCTTTTTAACCAAAAGCCGCTCTTATGGATAGAGGAACTATCAAACTCCTAGCTCCCCCCGCCCCCTTACCCCCACCCCGACATTTGATGCGTATTATAAAGTCCCATTAAAACTATGGTTTCCCACCCCCCAGCCCCTTCCTTGAGGGTTGTCTAATTTACCTGTCCTATGAGAACAATATCTTGAAGTTTCTTGATGGCGTTGATGCGTGACATGTGGCAATAGCCGTTATTGTTAGATTGGGCAATTTTTGTTTAGAGCCCCAAAGGTACATTTATCCAGGGCACTAACTGTGCCTTTATCCAGGGCCCCAATTGACATTTGTCTAGAGCCCCCTAATACTCCTTTTACAGAGGCTGGCCCAAATGCAGAGACTAGCCCAGACGTCAGGGCACGACAACAAGAGTGGGGGGGGGGGGGTTAAAGAAGGTAGAGTGAATTAGGAATAGACGAAGGAGCGAGTAAGAAGTGTGTTATCGTGTTGTTGGAACTGAGAAATGAAATTGTAATCAAATGTGTCAATGTAGCGTGTAGACTTGACGTAATCGTTTATGTTCACTTATGGATAATTCAATGTTATAGATATCTCAATGAAGTGATTGTCCTTAATTAGATGGAAGTGTTGTGTGAGTTGTATGTGGAAGTGTTGTGTAAGTTGTATGTGTAAATGATAGAACAACAAGAGACCACCCGCCATCCCTGACAAGACAACCATGTTAGATGTTAACGCCTCCAGCCTTTGTCTTCCACAACGGGTAGGGGTCAACGGAGAAAACTGACGGTCACACTGTTTAGAATGGAACCAGGCGCATACTGTTTGTGTCCAAATAATTACTCACTAGCATGCTCAAAAGAAAGGCCAACACACACACACACACAAGACACTCTAGCAAGACAAGACATTTATTTTTTAATTATTTTTTTTTTTTGATTTCATGTAAATATTGACAAACAAATGAACGTCTGCTGGTCTATGTGACGTGTAAATGTGTCGTCTGCCGCTCACTACGTCACTCACGACACGTCACCAGTGCCTCAATGCTTCTTCCGGTGGGTGTGTCCTTTGTGTGTGACGTTACTACTGCCTGTGACCTCATTTTGACCAGAAGGGACAATAGATGGAGGAAAGACCGGTAGAGCAGGGATGGAGGGTGCTGAGTAGGTGAGGGCTCTGTTGGAGGGGGCGGGGAGGGGGTAAGGGAGAGAGGCGGGGGGGAAGCCGAGACTCTCGATTTAATCACAGCCCAGAAACAAATAATTCCAAAGTCATTGCATGTTTTTTTTTTATTTGTTAGCTGACCTCTTGCAAAACATGAATAGTTGGGGGTGGGGGTGGGGGAGGTGGAGGGGGGTATCGATATCATCCAGACATGGAGGGGGGGGTGCAATTTTTTAAAAGGTAATTAGGGATGAGGCAACGGGCGTCCACGAACCCACCCCCCCTTTCCGGATGTATCTGCGTTGAACCGGACGTAATATGAAGGCGGGGAGGTGGGAGCGGGGTGGGGAGGTTTGAAATGATTGTGACGTCACTGGAGTACAATGAAGGGTTAGGGTCACATGATCTAATTTAAAAAAAAAAAACAAGCGCGTGGATACCGACAACAAAAACAAAGGGAGGTCAGTCATTAAGAAAAGGGAGAGAGAGGTTCCACGCCCCCTTCCTGTTTGATAAAAATCGTGTGGGGATAATAGAACATTATAGTATCGATACTCCAATCTTTATTCGGCCGAAAACTTTAGAAAAACAAATTGAGGCAGAGTTCAAAAGTGGGTGGACCATTGGTCACCGAGACCAGAGAACGTGAATAAATTCTATAACTCATTTGACCTTAATGAGGGACATTACTCCAGTTTTCTTTGTGGTAGCCATAGAAACAATACGCAATAAAAAAAACCGCACGGTAGATCAACGAATTCAAACTCCAAAAAAAAAAATTCTCGCTGTTGAGACATATTTAAAATGTTTTTACAGTGTACAAAATACACTCAAGATATGCACAAACCTAATACCTAAAGATAAACAAAGTTTCTTTCATAGTTTGCACCATTAAAAACAAAACAAACTATACATAATTCCTTCAGTGAAGTAGTACATGTGACTATAATACCGCACAGGAATACTTTTCTATGTCACAGAATGCTTAGGATCTCAGCATATTAAATCTAACAATAAACATTCACATTTCTGATCTAGATGATAAAACACGATAAACTCCAAAATATCATGTGACTTTTTATGTCCTTCCCTCATTTACATCTAACCTTCAACCTTCCCTTCCTCTCACTGTTGTTCACATTATTATTATTACAATCAAGGCCGTAGGCGGGGGGGAGGCTAGGGGGACTGTAGCCCCCCCCCCCCAACCCCAAATTAATTCTAAAAATCAAATTTTATTATAAAATATACTTCTTTATCATTGTGTTCCAATTTTTTCTTATATAAAACTCTCCGCATAGCCCCCCCCCCCCAAAAAAAAACAACAAAATCCTGGCTACGGCCTTGATTACAATCATCAGTTGTTCTAAAACATATTGGAGGTTCAAAGTGCCGTAGGAAGAGTCTTCCAATGGATATTAGGGGCAACATGACCCTTTTTGCATCTCCAGAATGAGAAGATAATTAGTCCGTATATATATACAGTCGATTCCGCTTAATTGGGACACATCGGGACCGAGGCTTTTTGTCCTGATTAAGCGGCTGTCCCAATTAAACATACACATTTACTATTGGCTTCTTGGTTTGGTTTCTTTGAGATTTGTCCCAAATAAGCGGTGTCCCAATTAAGCGGAATCCACTGTATATATATTGTGGCCCTTTCAGTTTTTTAAAATTATTTTTTTAACTGAAAATGTACGATGAAAAAAAACCTTTTATAGAGAAAATATTTTACAAGTGACTAAATAATTTAATTTTTACTTACAATGTTTCTCTTCTTGTTATAAAGTAGTAAAAACATAAATTCTATGCAAAACAAATGAACCAAACAAATGCCACTTTGCAAAAGCTTTATAATTTATTTCATCTCTTATTTATTACCTGCTGAATGCGGACCTTCCTCTTTGTAGTTAATTTTGTGGAGAGTATCACAAAAATATTTTGACTTGATTTCTTATGTTACCTCTCTAAGTCCAGGTCTGCGAGACATGCCATGGTCTACGGCAGGGGTCAGCAACCCACGGCTCGCGAGCCACAAGCGGCTCTTTCGATGTCAAGTTGCAGCCCAATCAAATATCATAATATTGAAACAACAATTTTAGTGGCCCTTTTAAAAACTGAGAAATTTGTAAATTATAACTTTTGGCTCTTCCGTCTCAAAAGGTCTACGGGGATAAGATCATTGGGGTTCTCTAGTCAGGAAGAAAAAAAACCCATTTGGTAATGTGGTCAATGAGGACTATCCGAGACCGTAGTATTCACAGCTGGCGGTGGTGACGGATGTGGTCGGCACACAACACCCTTCCACTCTGTCCCACTCAAGCACACCTGTGCAGCCTGCCATCTCGGGCTGAGGGTACAGGCACACTACACCCTCTCTCTGTCCGAGTGGCAGGACAAAAAACCCTTGCCTTACCATTCTGGCCGATCAACAGTACACACACCCTGCTGGTCTGGCCAGTTTAGGCAAGGAATAAAACCCATCTTTCTGCCATCCCGGCAGGTGATAGCGGGCACACTCATCCCGCCGCTCTGTAGGCATGGCAGACGTGCATCAGCGCCGCGTGTGAGTGAGTGTGTTCGTGGGAGTTGGAGTGTGCGTGTGAGTTTGTGAGTGAGTTTGCGTGTGAGTGAGTTTGTGAGTGTGAGTGTGTGAGTTTGTGTGTGATTGAGTGTTTGAGTGTTTGTGTATGTGTGTGAGTTTGTGTGTGAGTGTGTGTGTATGTGTGTGAGTTTGTGTGTGAGTGAGTGTGTGTATGTGTGTGAGTTTGTGTGTGAGTGAGTTTGTGAGTGTGAGTGTGTGAGTTTGTGTATATGATTGTGAGTTTGTGTGTGAGTGAGTGTGTGTATGTATATATGTTTGTGTGTTTGTTGTTGAAATAAATACGCGCATGTACTTCTATACGAAAATTAATTTTTGTAATCCACACTTTATAGTGATTTTATCAATGATATTTGTCGTATGAATATGTCGACACATTTGTTATGAGTGTTACAGTAGCTACACTGTTAATAAGTTTTTATAATTTCTGAAAAAAGTTTTATAATTTTTATAAAATGTTTCATAATTTCGGAATCCAGCGCGTCTTCGCTAACAAGTGAAGGGCCCTACTGCAGATCAGTTGTTAGGGTTGCCCTGTCTAAGCGATAATGTCTTAAGTCGTCAGCCCGCATACGCCCCGGGCCTTCCTCTCCACGAGCCCTTCGCCCCTAAAAACCAGCGACAAAAACAATCCAGTGAAATAAAACTGGAAATCCTACTGTTTTGTTAAAAAATCAAATTCTGAATTAAACAGAAATAGTTTGTATTGCCTGGAATAATCCTAAACGTTGCTTCATTTTCTATAAACAAATTAGGGGATTGTAGAGAAACTAAATTTTGATTATATTATTATAAAACTTAATTTCTTTTGTAAGCACTCAGAGATAAAATAATGTAATACTCTTGCCGCATACTTTCTTCAATTATACAATTCAGTAATTGTGAAATTCTCAAAAGTTTTTTTATTAAATCTTTAGTCATTGTTTATAACAAAAGAATAATTCAACGTAATGCGTTACGAAATACTTTAAACACTGAAACTAATTAATTTGTTCATTAAGGGATTGATTCATCGTGTTTGTGTATTTGATCAATCAGAAAAAAAAACCACTCCGTCACGTGACTCCATTCATACTGAGTGAGCCAATGAAAAAAAATCATCCCCAAACCTCACTCTTCTTCCATTGTGTCCTTGAATATTTCGTTGTTGTGAACAAGTCCAGCCGGTTTTGTGTTGTTGGTCTGCTGGGCTGGATGACGTTAAAAATCATTTCAGCGCAATTCTCTCTCTCTATCTCCCCCCCTCCCCCAATCTATTTTGCAGACATAATAGCGGCGGTATGTTTCAAAAAAATTTTTGTGTCTCTGAAATTCAAAATATCGGCTAGCCCTGATGGTCGTCTGAACATGGTAGCCCCGTTGAAGTACGAGACTTACATCAACAATGTCCCAGCCTCCTACTCGTGACGAATAAACTGAAATCCTGGCTACGGCTTTGATTACAATCATAAGTTGTTCTAAAACAAATTGGAGGTTCACAGTGCCGTAGGAAGAGTCTTCCAAGGGATATTAGGGGCAACATGACCCTATTTGCATCAAAGTAAATATCTCCAGAATGAGAAGATAATTAGTCCGTATATATATATATATACATGTATATATATTGTGGCCCTTTCAGTTTTTTTAAATTATTTTTTTAACAGAAAATGTACGATTAAAAAAAACCTTTTATAGAGAAAATATTTTACAAGTGACTAAATAATTTAATTTTTACTTACAATGTTTCTCTTGTTGTTATAAAAGTAGTAAAAAAAATAAATTCTATGCAAAACAAATGAACCAAACAAATGTCACTTTGCAAAAGCTTTATAATTTATTTCATCTCTCAATTACCAGTTGCGGACAATGTATCCATAGATAATATTGTAAAGAGTACCACAAAAATATTTTGGCTTGATTTCGTATGTTACCTCTCTAAGCCGTGGTCTCCGGCAGGGGTCAGCAACCTACGGCTCGCGAGCCACAAGTGGCTCTTTCGATGTCAAGCTGCAGCCCAATCAAATATCATTATCACGCCAACACTGTCCCAGCCTCCTACTCGTGACGAATAAACTAAAAGCCACAACAAAAACGTCAGAGGTGTAAAATGAAACTACTCGCGGGTGGAAGAATAAGAGCGACCCTGAGCGGACTGCCCCCCCCTCCCCCCCCCCCCTGGTCATTTTATCTATACTAGAGGCTTAATTAGGCGAGTTGATCTTACGGAATACGCTGGTGGAGATGTAAGGGTGGAGGGGGATAGGCGGAGGAGCTTAGAAATTGTTTTAACGCCCTTAGCTGGTGTTATACCCGTTATCGACTCCTTCTGTTTTAAGCACAGCACATATCGTTGAGGTACTACACCCCGTACTGCCTCGCCAAGTTAGTCACTCACACACTTTGGTAATGATTTTCTTTCATTTTACGTTTCTTATGAGCACTGACCTTTCCACTCATTTTCTTTGGACCGATGGTTATAAAAAAAGAAATGTGATGAAATATTGTAAATGAAAAAAAAAAAGGGGGGGGGGGACACAAAATGCGAGCACAACTTATCGAAAATAATTCAACAGCGAGGCAAACAAGCCCTCTGTCTGAGGCGCGGGAAAATGCGAGACAAACGAGGCGCCGTAAACTAACTGGGTCGTGTGCAGCCAACCACTGCCTCCTACAGAATTTCAGCAGGCATTGAGCCAGCAGACCAGCTCGTATCTCAAGTTTTTTCTCGTATTTCAAAGCAAAACATCGCTCGTTCGATGGCTCGTATCTAAAAAATATTTAAAAAATCTCGTATATTAGGGCACTCGTGTGTCTAGGTACCACTGTACTGTTGAATGCGCGGGGCCTAGGGCGGGGTATCTGATGGGGGGACGGGGGAGGGGCTTAGAATCCTAGGGGGAATAGCCCCTATCGCTGAGCCACCCTTAGGTCGAGGCCTGTGACTGTTGCCTGGTCAGTGGTCACTAGCCCCAAAGGGTAGCATGGGATGTGGAGATTATACAAGACAATGTAAACAAATAACAGCTGATGAAAAAATACAAAGTTCCACGTGGTTCTAAAGTAAAACAGAAGAAAGTAGACGATAAACACAACTGCTCTGTTAGTTGATGGTAATTGTTTAAATGATCGGTGCATTGTGCTGTAATGGGCGGGGTATCAATGCCGTGTTAATACGTCATTCATGTTGAAGTTAATGAAACAAGCGTACCACACTAGGAGGCGGAGGGGGGTGGGGGGTGGAGGTAGGAATGGGTGGATGTTGTGGGGTGGGGTGGGAATTTATCGCATGTCAAGAACAACACACAATTTTTCGCATGCAAATCGTGGAGTCTGATTTTTGATTATACAGAACATAAAACTGTCTGTCGGGTAATCCTCTCACCACCCACCCCCACCCCACCCCGCCGGATAATGTCTGTATATTTTTTTCTAACGTGTCTGTGTGTGAGTGTATGTGTGTATGTGCAGACACCATTTCTATTAAAGTCAGACTTTACCATTGGATAAACGGGGGATGGAAGGTGGGGGCGCGCGGGGTAGGGAGTGTATGGTGACAGCGCCCGGCCAATAAAAATAAATGGATTTTATGTGTATGTTGTTTGGTGGCCATTTTTTTTTTTTGTGTGCGGTAAAGTTTTTTTATCTTGTTAGCAGCAAATAAACCCCTGCCAAATTAAATACCGCTGACTGACTGTAATGGGGGGGGGGGGGAGGGGAGGGATTGAGGAGCGGGGGGGGGGAAATGTTCAGAACTTGACCTTTTTTTTTTGTTTAAAACTGGTAATGGGTGGAATTTTAAAAAAGTGGTTGTGTTTTTTTTTTTATTTTCGTTTCGTTAAAAAACAATAAACATATAACATGTATAATTGACATTTATTTATAGAGTTTATACAGCGGCTGGATGACCCAGTTGTGAAGGTCCACAGCGTACAATCTTAAATATATGTATGTATGTATGTACATATGTCTTTATTATGTATGTACGTATGTATTTACGTATGTATGTATGTATGCATTAATACGTATATGTGTATGTGTGTTTGTATGTATTGAAAACTTTGGTTAAAAATAGTTAACATGTATTTTTTTTAGGCTCTTTTTTATTTTAATTCGATTTCGTTTTGGGGGGGGGGGATATTTTCTGCCGTCCCGGGATATCAGTCAAACTTATCACACCTGGACTATTTTTTTTTTAATGCAAACAATTAAATTAAACGGAAGGTAAATTGAAACAAAAAATAGATCTATGATAACGGTTGGTGTTTGAATGTCATGTGACGTTTTTTTGTCGAAATGTAAATATTGCAGCAGCTCAGCACAAAATCTTTGTTGTGTTTGCTCTTGTTATTATTATTATTTTCATATTCCGACAGGTCTATATAACCAATAGCCAGGCCAGCTTCACGGAAGAGCAATATGAGCCCCTTATCAGCCCACCCCCCTCCTCCCCCAATCCCCGGGGGGGGGGGCTAAAACATCAGCTGCGAGTCAAAGATTCTTTATTTATGAAACCAATATTATTGCGACATGCGGGCATGACAGAGTTCCATCAGAGCCCACACAAAGATTCCTTTTTACCTAGGGCCCCAAAATACGTAGGACCGGATCTGATCAACAGAGGCGTACTTAGGGTGAGGGGAGGGGGGGGTCCTAATTCGAAAGTAACCCCGGGCCCCCGGCTTGAAGGGGGGGGCGGCCCCCAAAATTTTTTTTTTTACATCAAATATTAAGTACATTATTTCATATCATGCTGTCAAATGTCAAAATAAGGCCCCCCCCCTCAAAGAGGCCAAGCCCCCCCCCTCGCCACCCCCCCCCCAATCCCTAGGTTCGGCACTGATTAAAAAAACTCCACAATTATACCACCAGCTTATAAAACTCTTATATTCTTAAAAAAAAAAAATTTTTAATCCAAAACATAGCCACACTCGATAGACAAAGAGAGTACAATATCTCTTTGCGTTTTTTTCGTATCAATAGTTTTTATTTGCGCGTTACAACCGACAAATAGCTACCGGGCTGTAAAGGTCGTTTGTCAAATTTAAGAAGGAGAAAAATAAAAAAACAAGTGGAGTGGACAAGTCATTAATCACTGGGTGGCTTTCAATTAATGCCGCGCACCGGCCTCGTAACTTGGGCGTTAAATTATGTTACACTCGTGGGCAGCATGGGTGGGTGGGTCGGGGGGGGGGAGGGGGAGGGGCGAAATTAACGGAGGACAGTGCCCTCTAGAGGATAAGCTAAGCGTCCGACACTCACAACGAGGCATCCATCGTTAATGTTAAGAGAGAGAGATAGGGAGAGAGAGAGAGAGAGAGAGAGAGAGAGAGAGAGAGAGAGAGAGAGAGAGATCTAAGATAAAAAAATGTGTAAGCCTTGTTTTTGTTTAAGTTTGTACAACCAGGTACTCGCTGAGCCAGAGGTTCTCAAAGATTGTGTCTCGACCCAAGGGCGAATGTCAGGTGAGCCACGACAAGGTTGACATTTATGATTAAAGGATCGAGATTGTATACATGTATAAATTACATCTCTAATTATATATATATATATATAACAAAACTAAAACTGTGTCGATTTTCCAATGACCTACTTTTCTCCGCATTTAGGTCGCGAGAACAAAACTGTTGTCGTAGAGCAGCGATTCTCAACCGGCGGTAATTTTATCCAAAGGGTCGTGATAGGTTGTGCAGGGGTACGAAACGACATAAAAAAAAAATTTCGTTTAAAACAATCTAACATTTTCAATCTTTTCATTTCTACATTAAAAATTTACCTCCAGGTTTATTATCTGAAGTGTTTCTGTCTGAATAAGAAAGTGTTATCACGACAGTAAAATAACATAATTTAAGTTTGTTATCATGACAGTAAAATAACATAATTCATGTTTGTTGATGGAGGAGTCTACTATCAATATTTTTTATTTATTTTCATTCCAAAACAAAGAACAGTTAAAATATCAGATATATCATATGTAAAAAATAAATATTTTTTGTAATGTTAATAGTATATATATATATATATACAGTGGATTCCGCTTAATTGGTACACCGCTTAATTGGGACATCCACTTATTTGGGACAAATATCAAAGAAACCAAACCAAGAAGCCAATAGTAAATTTGTATGTTTAATTGGGACAGCCGCTTAATTGGGACAAAAAGCCTCGGTCCCGATGTGTCCCAAATTAAGCGGAATCGACTGTATATTGTCTACCCAAAGTGACTTATGTTAAGATACTGTGTCTGTAGTAAACACAGCTGTGCCATTTATTTGACCGTATCTTTTCTTTTACAACGTGCACGATATTGCCAGAGAATAAAATGGTTTCGTTGTGTACTACCGAGACAAAAACCCTTTGTATCTAATTTTTAACGATAAACTACAACAAGACCTCGGATATTAATGGCGCCATTGAGCTTCGAACCCAAGTGCACGCTGATGGTGAGATAACTAGCACCATGTCGACATTTTCTTGTTCAATATTTTGTAGTTTATTCTTTTTGTCCCCCCCTCATCTGTTTTATTTTATAATTGTGTAGTCTGCTTCTTCTGGAACATCAACAGCACTTGAAAGTTAACTATATTCGATTCATTTCCCCGTCACATGACCGTCACATGACGTCCCCTGACCTGTAGAATGGGTGGGTGTGTAACGCGGGATTATTTTTCAAGACTGTTGTGACGTAGAGTCTGACGTAGAGCACAGTTTCTCTCTCTCATCATCAGAGACGGGGCGGATTTTAGGGGCGGGGCACCAAGCGCATGCACTGGAAACCACCAATCGGTTTGGGCCCCGCGCGGCATCACGTTTTTGCTGTCTCCCTTTATTTTAAGTGCCACATATTTACTTCCGCTCCCAGGAAGCCCTAAGTGAATTTAGTCCACCTCTAAGCGTAGTCGATCTTGGGTTTTCTGGTGGTGCCCCACCCACATGCTGGAGCCCTTAAGCTACAATGTGAATACATGCTAATTATTATATTCGTGGGAGGATTTCATTATTATTTTATCTGCGCAAAAAAACTATAGAGATGCAGATTATTCTGATTTTATATCATCAGATTATATACGAATGTTTGGTGTGATAGTGTCTGTGTGTGGGGGGGGGGGGAGCAAGGAAAGGTGGTATACTTCACTTATGCCCAAAAAAACGACCCTTTTCACTAGAGCCGACGCTGCAAGGATCTAAGAATCACTTAAATATTCAGACGCGAAAAAGGATTCGATCCCTGGAACTGTGGAAGGTCAATCCGGCTCACCATCTCTCAGCCACCGGGTGAAATAAATATAACAGATCTCACACACTCCTCCCCACCCCTCCCCCCACTCCCCGGGCGGTAGCATCCCGTGGTGGTGGTGGGGAAAACCTTGTGTTATTATTTTCTTTTTTTTTGTTTTCAGGTAAATAAATTGTGCCAGCAATAAAACTACACCTTTTACTTGTTGTTATGACACGTTTATGGAGTGACACACACAAAGATATGAAATCTGTCCAGGTAACGTGTGAAGGTGGAGATGTCAGGTGTGGGCCGGGGAGTAGGTCGTCATCCAGTGACACTTTACTGTGTTCATCTTGTCACATTTATGTCAGGGGTGGTGGGAATGAGGGTGGGGGGTGTAGACGGCCGGTGCGGGTGAGACATTTTTTAGTGAGCTCCAGACACGCCCCCCTTTAAACTTACTACCTTGGAGTGCAGGCGTGCCACATAAATGAATGGAGTGTTGACATGAAGTAATACACCTGTAATGTAGACGTCACAACGTAGGCTGGTGCTGTGATGGTGTTGTGCTGTGGTAGTGCTGTGATGGTGGTGTGGTGGTGGTGCTGTGATGGTGCTGTGGTGGTGCTGTGATGGTGCTGTGGTGGTGGTGCTGTGATGGTGCTGTGGTGGTGCTGTGATGGTGCTGTGGTGGTGCTGTGATGGTGCTGTGGTGATGGTGATGTGCTGGTGCTGTGCTGGTGCTGTGCTGGTGCTGTGCTGGTGCTGTGCTGGTGCTAGTGCTGTGCTGGTGATGTGGTGGTGCTGTGGTGGTACTGTGCTGGTGCTGTGGTGGTGCTGTGGTGGTGCTGAGCGTCACTCTCAAACGAGTGGCGGCTGCCCGGTGGGCCGGAGTATGCCAAGACCTTTCTAAACTTTCTAAATCGCTGGCCACAATGCGTTTGATTGTAAGGACAAACTGGACCAAAAGCAGACGGTCAGAGGGTCGTATCATAATATCAGTAGAACTTTAAAAGAAATGAAGTACAATTGTTTCTAAGATACGATTTTTTTAACCCAAAAAAAAAAAATGCTATTAAGCTTACAATCGATTAAGTAATTGTTCAGTTGTTGTTTCGCTAGCAAATATTTTTGCTTTATTTGCCAGTTCATATTAACCATTCTGCTTAAAAAAAAAATAATCAGACGGAAAAGAAGTTTGAATCATTTTTTTGTTACCAGTCAGTTTAACGAATCAAAGTCAGGGCGTATTTTGTTCTAACTAAATGTATCCCATGATTGACTTGAAAGGTTCATGAAAACATGTCAGTCAGATTAGACTTACATACTGCACTTGACATTGTCTGGCCGTGAGAAAATGTCATGTTGAGACAAAATACAAAAAAAAAACTCGACAATGTATCTCACAAATATCTCATTTTTTATTTCGTATACATCACCAGTCGGTGCATATTGAAACCACAACCAAGAAATGGGAGGGGGGAGGGGGAGAGAGGAAAGGGGGGGGGGGGCGGGGCGATACTGCCACCGAAATATCATTGTCTGACTTCTAATAACTTCCGGTTCACGAGATTTCAAACGAGATTCAAACGATACGTTGGTTTTGTGTGCATGATGTGTGATCTTCCCCTCCGCCCCCCCCTCTCTCCCTCCCCCCCCCCGGGCCGCAGTACAGTTTCTCAGTTTCCTAGGAATTCTTTAGTTTTACTTACACATGAATGTCTCAAGACGACGGAAAGACCGACCACCTCCTCAAACGTTTGGAACGTCACGTGACAGCAGGGCCGGGTCAGCGGAGAGCCCGACACGACGAATGAACCCACCCCTCCCTCCCCCGCTAATTGGATATTTCATTCTCGTAATGATCCGAATGGGCCCTACAGTAGTTTGTCCGGGGCCCCTCAATGGTCGGTCCAGGGCTAACATAATGCTCATAAGATGGTTGTCTTTAACAGTAGAAAGTTTAAAAAAAAGAAGACAAATTATAGTTAAGATTTATCTGGTGGTGCAGTGGTGGTGCTGTGGTAGTGCTGTGGTGGTGCTGTGATGGTGCTGTGCTGGTTCTGTGCTGGTATGTTTCCGCCGTTGTCAAACGCCGTTTTAGTACATCGGTTTTATTTGCATTACTTCAAAGTTCAAAGCGAAATGCGTCATTCCTCATAATGTGAGAATCCCCCGAGCCTCTCCAGAGGACGGTGGTATTTTTAATGAGAGGCGTGGTCACTGAATGGAATCAACACATGTGTAAGTAGTACCAACCTTGTTATAACACATGTGTAAGAAGTACCAACCTTGTTATAACACATGTGTAAGTAGTACCAATCTTGTTATAACACATGTGTAAGTAGTACCAACCTTGTTATAACACATGTGTAAGTAGTACCAACCATGTAATAAACACATGACGATGTTGTAACTCACTTAGCATTTCAAACTAAATTTCTTGTGTTTTCTCCTATTTTGATTTATTTATTTGATGTAATACTTACTGTCTGTGAAAATGAAACGACGCAGTAGAACTACAACAGTGGCTATCGATTTTTTTTTCCCTTAGAGTTTACAATGCCTCCTAGTCTGATAAACTACAATAAATAAATGATGTCATTACCAAAGAACATCATCAACTTGAAATAAAAATGGTGGGACCAAGAAGCTGCTAGATTTCTAAAAAAAATGCATTTCAATGTATTAAACAAGTCTGTACATTTAAATATAAATTAAAGGTTTAATAAAAAGATAAAACCCCGCGGTTCTCTACTAGTAGTACGCACACCCCCAATGGGTACGTGAAATGATATGCAGTGGTACGCACACCCCCAATGGGTACGTGAAATGATATGCAGTGGTACGCACACCCCCAATGGGTACGTGAAATGATATGCAGTGGTACGCACACCCCCAATGGGTACGTGAAATGATATGCAGTGGTACGCACACCCCCAATGGGTACGTGAAATAATATGTAGTGGTACGCAGCGACAAACTATTTACGTTTTAAACAACCAAGAATTTGAAGAACTTCTTTGAGATGGGGGGGGGTATTTGTGGAAATATTTTCACGCCCTTTGTGGTAGAGTCGCTAACAAATGTTGAGAACAGCGGGTCTTGGACCATATTTGCTTGCATATGTATGTGTCCAATTGTCTTCTTATGCAGATAATTTATACACAAGCATATATTCAATTCTTTTACGTCAAATCTATACGATAAATGTGTTGGTATGTTCAGGTAAGTGTGTATTTGTGCAAGTGTGTATGTGTATGTATGTGTGTGTATGTGTGTGTATGTATGTGTACGGGTGTGTGACAGCGTTATGAATGGGTGTACACAATTAAGTAGTGGGGGCTGGGTGGAGTTCTACAACATATGGCCCTGGGGGTGGGTGGGGGTTGAAGATTATGTTTCATCAATGAAATAAATGTACTCACGTTGACCTCGTGGCGGAAGCGTACGTCGACATATCACGTGACCACACAAGTACCACTGAGTGCATAACTACACATGTGCTTTTTTTTTTAATTTTTACCAATCTTTTACAAATATCAACTGAATGTTCCACATTTTTTTTAAAGCACTGTTAATACAAATTTAAAATAATAAATAAACCCGTGCAATTATCTTATTGACAGTGTCGACAAGAGACATTGAGGTCCCAGGTGACGGGGGGGGGGCAGGGGCTTTACCCCCCACCCCATAAAAACATTGATGACTAAACAACTGATGGTGGCGCTTTTAGGCTTGAAGGGTCCTCTTAGCTTTATTGGGCTCTAGAGCAATTAACATGACGCAGATACCTCTACTTTCCCCCCCCCCCACTCTTTCTCCTCCGCCGTGATTTTAGAGATATTAGCAGAGGCGTACCTAGGGTGGGGGGGAGTGGGTCCGAATTCGAAAGTCCCCCCCGGGCCCCAGGTTGAGAGAGCCCCTCCCCCATTTTTTGTTCATTAAATATTAAGTACATTTTATCATGTCGTGGAGACCAAGCCCTCCCCCGGGCCCCAAAACCCCTATGTTCGGCACTGGATATTAGCCCAACAGATGTGGCATTTAGATGACATTACTGCCGGGTACGTCATCAGTGTCAAGTGTTATTGAGCAATGACGTTTTACCTTTTTGAAATGCCCTGGCGATACAAACTGTGCATACATTGTCACATGAATGACGTGTCTCATGAACATACAAAAAGTACCGTTCTTTCATTCTGTCTTTAATAACATATGTATGTATTCAAGTGACTTTTTAAATTAATAAAACAAAAGCTGATGGTGTAATTTTATAAAAACTTTATTGATTGTAAAATTTATGAATGTACTTATTTTGTCTCTTTCTATCTGTTTATGTATCTATCTATTAATGTATCTATCTCTAGTAACTACTTATTTATCAGTCTACCAAACTATTTATCATTCTATCTACTTATCTAAAAATATACCCATCAATTCAATATATTAAGTTTCTCAATCAATGAAACAATTTATCAATTTATCTTATATAGCTAATCGATAATATAATCTATCAATCTATTTACATATCCAGTCTATTGATTCAGCAAGCTTCTTAACACACTGTCAAACATAACAAACATTAAACACATATTTTGTGTTCATTGTCAAACATAACAAACATTAAACACATATTTTGTGTTCATTGTCAAACATAACAAACATTAAACACATATTTTGTGTTCATTGTCAAACATAACAAACATTAAACACATATTTTGTGTTCATTGTCAAACATAACAAACATTAAACACATATTTTGTGTTCATTGTCAAACATAACAAACATTAAACACATATTTTGTGTTCATTGTCAAACACCGGACTTCCTGTCCCAGCATTCAAACTGAAATAACGTACTCAGTAAACCAACACAAGGTGGACTTCAAGGCCTTCAGTATCCTTTCTGACCACCACCAGACGTAATGTGACCATGGGTCAGGCACCAGTAGGACTTCAGTCCAATACATCATCATCAGTAAACCACTGACCAGAAGGGAAAAAAATAACAACAACAACAAGAGAGATGTCATAAATCTAGGCCAGGGATATAAATACATCAAGTAAAGTTAAAAAAAAATAGCAAAACCCAAATCTCTTAAAAGTCCAAGCCGTACAAGTTCCCCGCTTCCGCAGACCAAGTGGCTCCGCCTGATTTACTGGCTCCAGATATATTTAATGGCTCCACAGATATCATCGCTCTGGTGGCGTTTTTTTTTTATTTGCTTCTTTTTCCTTTGCAAATCTTCAGACATCTCGCTCCGGTACCTAAATATGAAGGGAAAAAAAGGAAAGGAAAGGAAGGGGTGGGGGTGGAGGGGGGGGGGAGTGTGACTTATGACCGACAGTTGTAAATCAGTAGTTCCTCGGTCACTTTACTCACCGACGGTTTAGTTTGCTTGGTAGATAATCAATATGGAAGTTGTACAGTTGGGACTCGCTGTAGTAACTGTGTGTGCATTTTTGATCAACTGACAGTGGCAGTCACGTGGCCTAGTCTAAAGAGGGGTAGGGTAGTACATGAAACTGAAATACAATCGCCGGTTATTTCATACGAACATTGTGGCGATATATGAGAAAATCCCGGAAGAACACCTTTCAAAGACACAGTGACCCCCCCCTCTCCCACCCTCCTCTCCCCCTCGTGCCCTATATAGGTCAAGAAAACAGTTCTGCACAGCTCTTTCAAACACATCCATCACAGGCAGTGACTGCAGTGGTAGGGCCGCAGAAAGAAAATGTTGCCCCTTCCCTGACAAACTCTGACCACTAGGGGGTCCTCTACCCCCCCCACCCCCTACCCCCCACCCCCGAAAACCACAAACAGTAGGATGGGGCTCGATTCGTGTGCTTCAAAATTTAGAACAAAAACTAAAATAAATTTTGAACCACTGTCTACTAACAGCCCAGAGACTATCTACCCATCAGCCTTGAGTACAAAAACAATAAATTCGGCAGAGTGTCCCGAAAGAAAAATCTATATAAATAATAGCGGTCTCACGTCTGCGTTAGATCAAAAGTAGGATTGAAGAATTCAAAATGGCTTCTTGCCGGCGTCTCGATTCGATAAATGTATTTTTAAAAAACACAATACAAATAAACCTTATCACGTTGAACAAGATTTATAAATAAATAAAAAATGAAAATAAATAAATAAAAAAAGCACTCAAAGATAAAATCAATAACATCAAATAACTTTTTTATGTCTACACAATCAGCGCTATAAAGTGCACTCCCGTCTGGCAAATATTTAAATTATCTTACCGTGACGTCAGAAAAATGTGTTTAGTGGCCAGATTTTTGAAAGCAGATAAAAAAATATAAAAAAAAACGCAACCAAATTATTTTTATTTTTATGATGCATCTTTATTTGAATTGTAGTTTGTTGTTACTTGATTGAGTAAGAACTTAAGGCGTCGCCGTGTCCCTACCTAATGTAACGCCTTTTTTATGTACATTAAGTTTCTTTCGAAACGTATCAATCAAGCTCAAGTAAACTATTTTATTGTACGGTCTGGCCATCCAACCATTAAAACACAAACACACGCACACATGTTACTATATAATAAAGGACATTAGGAAGGGGCAGGGAATGCGAATTCAATTGAATAAAAGTTATCTGCCCGTGGCATCTCATAAAACAGTTTTTTTTTTTGTGAAGTTTTAAAAAAAAAAAAGAAATACATTAAGTGATAAACTTTTATGAATGGATTGAAACAGCTGTGGTCGTCGGGAGCTGTTCGTTGCCTGTACCAAATTGTCACGTGACTCGGTGTTGGTTCAGGGCTGCTGTGAGGTGGGGGGGGGGATTGGTCATGAGCCAGGCCGGCGGGCTTCGGTTTTTTTGATCTGATTGAACTTTTGGACCCAGAGTTAAAGCCCTTGATAATGATATCATCGCGTGATACTCGATACGTAACGGTAGTTTGAGACAGGTCAGTATAGTTAGGTGTGAGGCAGGGCGGTATAGTTTGGTGTGTGACTGGGCAGTATAGTTTGGTGTGAGACACGGCGGTATAGTTTGGTGTGTGACTGGGCAGTATAGTTTGGTGTGTGACAGGGCGGTAAAGTTTGGCGTGAGACAGGACAGTATAGTTTGGTGTTAGGCAGGTCAGTATAGTTTGGTGTGAGACAGGTCAGTATAGTTTGGTGTGAGACAGGACAGTATAGTTTGGTGTGAGACAGGTCAGTATAGTTTGGTGTGAGACAGGGCGGTATAGTTTGATGTGAGACAGGTCAGTATGGTTTGGTGTGAGACAGGGCGGTATAGTTTGGTGTGAGACAGGTCAATATAGTTTGGTGTGTGACTGGGCAGTATAGTTTGGTGTGAGACAGGGCGGTATAGTTTGGTGTGAGACAGGTCAATATAGTTTGGTGTGTGACTGGGCAGTATAGTTTGGTGTGAGACAGGGCGGTATAGTTTGGTGTGAGACAGGGCGATAAAGTTTGGTGTGAGACAGGGCGGTATAGCTTGGTGTGAGACAGGACAGTATAGTTTGGTGTGAGACAGGTCAGTATAGTTTGGTGTGTGACTGGGCAGGATAGTTTGGTGTGAGACAGGGCGGTATAATTTGGTGTGAGACAGGGCGATATAGTTTGGTGTGAGACAGGTCAATATAGTTTGGTGTGAGACAGGGCGGTATAGCTTGGTGTGAGACAGGACAGTATAGTTTGGTGTGTGACTGGGCAGTATAGTTTGGTGTGAGACAGGGCGGTATAGTTTGGTTTGAGACAGGGCGGTACAGTTTGGTGTGCGACAGGGCGGTATAGTTTGGTGTGAGACAGGTCAGTATAGTTTGGTGTGAGACAGGGCGATATAGTTTGGTGTGAGACAGGTCAATATAGTTTGGTGTGAGACAGGGCGGTATAGTTTGGTGTGAGACAGGGCGATATAGTTTGGTGTGAGACAGGTCAATATAGTTTGGTGTGAGACAGGGCGGTATAGCTTGGTGTGAGACAGGTCAGTATAGTTTGGTGCTTGACCAACATTGTTTAGTGTGAGTAAAATTTCATTTAGACAGAATGGTTATGACCTTTACCTCTAAAAATCCTATAAAATATCATTTTAGCTAGGACAAGTGTTCTGATCGCTCTCTCGGCTGACCAGATAAAAATGTTTCGACAGTCTATCCGACAGTCTATCCGACAGTCTATCCGATAGTCTATCCGACAGTCTATCCATAAGAACGTCACTGAGTGAACGTAACCGTGCACATAGTATTCTGAAGTATATCTAGCTTATCATCCCTTTTTTTTTTTTTACAAAAAGAATCCTACTATGCAACGGAGTTATTTCCCTATACTGCCAAATGAAGTGGTAATATAAAAAATATGTCTAATCTCTGCTCGTGTTAAGAAAACTATCCCCCCCCCCTCAAACCCATTTTTTTTTCGCTCGATCCCCCCCTTCCCCGACCTTTCTCCATCCCCTACCCCCCCCCCCCCCCCACACCCTCACCATTTTACCTAATCCCCCGTCTTCTGTTCAGTCAACCCAAATGTTTAGATCTGTATTTCAGAACCCCCCCCCCCCCAAGTTTTTACCCCCCTTTGTGTGTGTGTGTGTGTGTGTGTGTGTGTGTGTGTGTGTGTGTGTGTTAAACTTTCTATTAACTAATGCCTGTGCATTTGAGCTGCAGCCGTTTCAGTAAATGTCTAGGGGTCCATTGTGGTAGTTGGAGATTGGGTTACAATCGTATGAATGGAGGGGGGAATTAAACCAGACCCATTGTGATCTATCAACCAGGCGGTATGAATATCTTTATTAACTAGTCAACCGAAATTTACTTCTTTCATTGTTCTATTCATAACTTCCCCCGAAATACCTTCATCTGTCTCGCACAATGTCTTTCAAAATGCTCCCTCTCTCTCTCTCTCTCTCTCTCTCTCTCTCTCTCTCTCTATCTATCTATCTATCTATCTATCTATCTATCTATCTATCTATCTATCTATCTATCTATCTATCTATCTATCTATCTATCTATCAATCAATCTATCTATCTATCTATCTATCTATCTATCTATCTATCTATCTATCTATCTATCTATCTCACTCCACCCCTCTTTCTCTCTCTCTCTCTCTCTCCGTCTCTCACTCTTCCCCCTCTTACTCATTCTCCACGCTCCCTTCTCGTCTACCTCCTCTCTTTCACTCTCTAAACTCTAACCCTCTTTCTCCGTCCTTATCTCTCCCCCCCCCCCCTTTGTCTATTTCCTTCTTTCTTTCCCTTTTTCTCGTTTTCTTTCTCTCCCTCTCCCCTTTCTCTTCTACACACACACACACACACACACACACACATGTACAGTAGTGTATTGTGGCCAAGAGCTTTAATGCACTAATAAGCCCACTGATTCAGGCATCGCTTTTGTAGCCTAATTATTAATCTAATAATTTACTGTGGCCAAGAGCTGTGAAGCACTAGTAAGCCCACATATCTAGCATATTATTTATTTGGTAGCTGTATTACAACCATAACTAATACTAAAGAGTGGCCATGAGTTGTGAAACACACGTAAGCCCACATGTATACCTATAAAGAGTCATTGAACTACCAAGATACAAGTCCTCTCTGTGTGTTAACTGGTCTGATGGCAGCTGTGTACCAACAAGCCTAGTCATCGTTACGATTTACACTCACGTTCTTAAATGTATTTATGCCGCATTCTTGCGCATACAAAGAGTCGTTACTGACTAACACTCTTTAAGTGTAATAACAAACTCAACGATCAAGAAAACAGACTGTTGAAGAAACCGTACAGCGAGAGACAGGTCAACAGAGGTAAAGTCATACTTACCGGAATTGGGGTCAAGTTCTACACTGGACCAGAGACAGTATTGTCCAGACGTAGGGAGAGATTAACAGTTTTATTCCTTTCAAATGTGTTCACATTCAAGCTGAAGTGTGAACCATACAGAAACAAAGTTGAATAACTACAAAAATGCACATGTTGTTTCATTTGTATATTATACTATTTAAAACATTTATTTCTATGATAATCAATTTTGCTGAGTAACATTATTGCAGACATTGGAAGGATTGACTCACTTAATTGATTGTTGTTGATTTAATTGCTATGTCATTTATTCATTACTGATAAGTATGATATGCTTTATATAGAATATTTTGTGCATTAAATTTTAAAATTAATTTGAGAGGTGACGGAAATCTTATTTTAGATTATAAATTGTCTCATAGAGACATATCTAACTCACCCAGTTTATTTAAAACTCACTGAAAACTTAGTACGAAAATATGGAAAGGTTGGAAGAAAGGAAGTTATCTCCAGTACAAGATCTCTGGGAGGATTTTGAAGAAAAAGGAAAGAGATATGGGTTACAAGGAGAAAAATTGCTACAATTCATCGAAAAGAATATGGCTATGGACAGAGAAGTCAAAGAAAGAGAAGAAAGAGCAAAAGAAAGAGAAGCAAAGAAAGAACTACTAGAGATTGAAGCCCAAGTACAGAGAGACAGACTAGATCATGAACTAAAGATGGCTACTATTAAGGCCAGTTCTGGTAATCACTGCACAGAAGCTAGTCCAGATGTACCAAATACTCAAAACTTATTCAACAGATATAATCTTAAACTACAATCTTGTGATGGTAAAGCTGAGGACATTGATACATTTCTCTCTATATTCGAACAGAAATGCAGATGCAATAATGTGCCTAGAGCGCACTGGATAGATTTAATGAGCGAACTTCTAAGGGGAAATGCAAGAACTGCTCTTAGATCGATTCCAGACTACTACGACAAAGACTATGATGAAGTAAAACAGAAACTTCTGAAACACTTTAACAAAACAGAAGAATTTTACAGAAAGAAATTCCATTCTTTAAAGATGTCCAATAAAGATCAACCACAGTACTTTATTGACAATGTAGTGTCAAGTTTGAAGTCTTGGTTGACAATGGCAGAAATTGACTTAATGGATGCACAAGCTGTGTTGGAAATGTTTGTCATTGACAAAATATTACAGATATGCACCAAGGATGTATTTGCTTTAATAAAACAGAGAAAGGTGAAAACCGTTGATCAACTAGTCAGAGCTTTGAGTGACTATATGGACAGTCGTCCAGATGATGAAATATGTAATACGGAATTCTATGCTAATATAATCCAGAACAGATATCATAGTCTTCCTAATAGGAGCAGTAATCAAAATAAACTCAATACACCTGGTTGGAAGGTCAGAGAGCCGGAAATAAGATCATGTTATTATTGCAAGATGAAAGGTCATCTAATTCGTGAGTGTAAAAAGAGACAGAGAGAATGTAGGTCATACACGAAAGAGTATGACAACAGAAGAGTAAATGGTCAGAAAGCCGACAGACATCAAGCTAGTCATGGTTACAACACTCAACAGTATCAAAGAAGACAATCGCCTAACATCAGTCCACAAAGAAATAAGACAGAAAGAACACGTACACTAGAAAGATCACAAAGATCTGGCACTAGAAATACAGGCCCACAAGAACAGAATACTGAACAGTATTGTGCAAATGTGATCAGTTCACATGGAAGGATAAACTTTTATCCAGCATTTGTAAATAGTGCACCTAATGAATAGGTAATAAAACGGAAGTTAAGAAATAAAGAAGGAGAAGATAAGACGGTTATTTTGTTGTCATTAGTTCGTCTTCCGAAGAGATACGACAAAAACAATAAGTCATGATATGATATAAGTCATCATCTACTTGTGGGCGACAAACTAAGTATACAGAACATTTATTTATTAACTGCTACTTCAACTAAACGTACAGACACATCACAATCACCCACGCTTTTTTTTAATTTTAGAAATGTTATTTTATGTTAGATTCTTTTTTACTTTAAAAGCATTTTTTTTTATAAAGTATTAGTTTTGAAAGAATCTTCCTATGACTTCATCACTCTATAAATAAACTGTAATTGATATAGTAAGTCCTGTAAGACTAACAAAAAAGATTTACTATATTCACAACTGCTATTCTTGGAATTTATTTGAACATGACAATCTCAATGCAAATTTTTTCCTGTTATAAGCATTACTAAATAGTAATTAGCTTATCAATTCTTCTTATTCTTCTTCCTTTGGCTCTGCAGCCCATTAAGAACCCTGGCCTGCCATACTACTCTCTACAGCCCATTTAGGGCTCTGGCCTGCCATACGACTCTTCTCCACTTTTCCCGATCCATCAATTCTACAATATGATAATTCGCGGACTGAACAAAAAAAAATTAAATCGTGTATGTCTCGTAGAATGTACATGTGTGCCAACTTTTGAGTTTACTCACTAAATTAGAACAAGTCCAAAAATGAGTTACAACATTTGACTCGACACACACATTCAGCCAGACCGCCACAGACCCACAGAAAGTGAGACAAAATTAAAAGCTTTTAAACATCGGAGCATCGTCCTATTGAAATTGTCTATCTCGACAATAAATATATACATTGAAATTGTCTATCTCGACAATAAATATATACATTGAAATTGTCTATCTCGACAATAAATATATACATTGAAATTGTCTATTCCACGGCTTTCAGAAGGTTTACCTTATTTTTTTTTTTAAAGATTTGCTCCATCTGAGAATTTCATTTTTCCATGGTTAAATTGGTTTTCAAAGTCTACGGATTGGAAATAAACAACACTCCTTGTTTCTCTCATATTATTGCAAAATTTTATACACTTCTAAAGACCGAAAGTTAAGATGCAAAGATAACAAAGATAACAAAAATAACATGTCTAAAATTATCTTTTTTTTTAAATATAACAAAAATAACAAACATAAAATGTCTGTTTTTTTTTTTAAACCCTTAACCAATGTGGTTGTTTGGAGGGAACACGTTGAAACATCAACATATGTTGTGCTTTCATACGTCCTTTCTGTGGGCTTATAGACTAGGTGGGGGAATATATTTGGCTTTACCGGGGATAGAACCGTGTGCCCTTTGGGTGTGAGTCGAGTTCACTATCCTTCGCTACCCAGCAGCCTTATTTAGTATAAAGTACTAAGATGAGTCAAAGAAAGTTAATTTACAAAGTTAGTTACAACGAAAGAAAGTAATGAGATAATTGAAGAAAAAGTTATTTCATGTGAGCCACTGTAATATAGACTCATTGGGCCATCCCTGGTATAAACTCATTGGGCCATCCCTGGTATAAACACATTGGGCCATCCCTGGTATAAACTAATTGGGCCATCCCTGGTATAAACTAATTGGGCCAGCCCTGGTATAAACTCATTGGGCCATCCCTGGTATAAAATCATTGGGCCATCCCTGGTATAAACCAAACTCATTGGGCCATCCCTGGTATAAACTAATTGGGACATCCCTGGTATAAACTAATTGGGCCATCCCTGGTATAAACTAACTGGGCCATCCCTGGTATAAACTAATTGGGCCATCACTGGTATAAACTCATTGGGCAATATTATGATATGAAACATTATTGCTCATTGTCGCTGAAACTAATAATACAAATAACTCTGATCAATGAATTATTGATCATTCAGTATTAATACACAGTCAACCCCTGGTCTAGATAGGTACCGCTACCCCCACGGCCATAACCGACCCCCCCCCCCAACGCATCAAAATTTCCGCCCGCACCCATTGCCCCCCAACAGTTTCCTGAAGTTATACAGGGAAAGAAACTTTCACACAACTGTAAATAAAATAATTGAACGCGTGCTAAAGTGGCTAATCTGTGAATGAAAAAAATAACACATGTCGCTCTGACCTTGACTTTTCATGCCGGATCTAAATAATAATAAAAACTAGAAAAGAAACAAAAAAAAAAAGGATTTTAGTTTTGAATGTAGTTTTTTTTCCACTAGAGTAACAGCCCTTGTGGCCGTGTTCCATGTCAATCTGATCACGTGGCTATCTCCGGTCACCACAATTCATCAGCTGTTGAATGCCGAGTTGATCCGAGTTATTGACCCTACTTTTGACATCCCTGTCAGACTTGTCACGTGAGGTCGAGAGACAGTCACCTGGAGGAGTACGTTGGAGATCAATGTCTATCTATCTATCTATCTATCTATCTATCTATCTATCTATCTATCTATCTATCTATCTATCTATCTATCTATCTATCTATCTATCTATCTATCTATCTATCTATCTATCTGTCTGTCTGTCTGTCTGTCTGTCTGTCTGTCTATCTATCTATCTATCTATCTATCTCTGTCTATCTGTATGTCTATCTATCTGTCTGTCTGTCTGTCTATCTATCAGTCGGTCTATCTATCTGTCTATATATATATATATATATATATATATATATATATATATATATAATTAAAATATAATCTGGTATGTTCAGTGTTCCAATAATCTACACGTAAACATCATCTACAAAGAACTTGCAGACAAGACTGACTTAGATTCTTAGAGCACAGGGCAAAGATATTTTCAGATATAGTTTGGGGCTATAAGCAGAAGTACCTTTCGGGGGTCATCTTAGCACCTGGTTCAAACGTACTTAACTTTTAGCTGTTTTACTGTTTATGAGGTCCACTTGAAATTGGGCGTCAAACATATTTATGCTTGACTGTTGACCTTTATCTTACCAACATCATCTTAAACGTTCAACTGCATCTTAAATGTCCAACATCATCTTAAACGTTCAACTTCATCCTAAATGTCCAACATCATCTAAAACGATCAACTTCATCCTAAATGTCCAACATCATCTAAAACGTTCAACTTCATCCTAAATGTCCAACATCATCGAAAACGTTCAACTTCATCCTAAATGTCCAACATAGTCTAAAACGTTCAACTTCATCCTAAATGTCCAACATCATCTAAAACGTTCAACTTCATCCTAAATGTCCAACATAGTCTAAAACGTTCAACTTCATCCTAAATGTCCAACATCATCTAAAACGTTCAACTTCATCCTAAATGTCCAACATCATCTTAAACGTTCAACTTCATCCTAAATGTCCAACATCATCTAAAACGTTCAACTTCATCCTAAATGTCCAATATCATCTTAAACGTTCAACTTCATCCTAAATGTCCAACATCATCTTAAACGTTCAACTTCATCCAAAACTTTTAATTCAGACAGCTGCACTTGCTGCTAAATTTCTCTAAGCAATATATCTGTTAGCAGTATCTACTCACTCCTTACTCTCTCTCTCTCTCTCCACTCTCTCTCCACTCTCTCTACCCTCTCTCTTTTATCCATTGACCGCCCGACCCAGCTAATAACCCCCACCTCCCCACCCACCCATGAGCGCCTGCACGCAATATGATTTCACTTGATGATGATTTTATTTTTATATTTTCCTACATTTCTTCCATCATGTCTCCAATATTCCAAGCGAAATTTCAAAAAAATTATATTTCAATTTGTTATTCAATTCTTTTTTTTTTATTATGGTTTGTGTTTTTGTTTCATCAACACTTCCACCATTTTATTTAGCCTTCAATATTCCGTCACGACAGGAAGCTGAACCTGCAGACGTAGAAACCTGTTCAGACAGGTTTTTAAAGATGATCACGTGGTCACGACATCGCCGCGGGGAATTAGTTGGGTAAAAAGTTTGGGTTCAATTCATAAATTGAATAAAACAACAATAACAAATTATTGTTCAGATTTTTTCAAAATCTATTTTATCATTTGTGAAAGTGTTCAGTATTTTTTAAATTCAATATTCATTCAATTGTCCACTCTACCGTATCAGACATTCAATTGTCCACTAATCGTATCAGACATTCAATTGTCCACTAATCGTATCAGACATTCAATTATCCACGAATCGTATCAGACATTCAATTGTCCATTAATCATATCAGACATTCAATTGTCCACTAATCGTATCAGTCATTCAATTGTTCACTAATCACATCAGACATTCAATTGTCCATTAATCGTATCAGACATTCAATTGTCCACCAATGGTATCAGACATTCAATTGTCCACTAATCGTATCAGACATTCAATTGTCCATTAATCGTATCAGTCATTCAATTGTCCACTCTACCGTATCAGTCATTCAATTGTCCATTAACCGTATCAGACATTCAATTGTCCTCTCTACCGTATCAGACATTCAATTGTCCACTAATCGTATCAGGCATTCAATTGTCCATTAATCGTATCAGACATTCAATTGTCCACTCTACCGTATCAGACATTCAATTGCCCACTAATCGTATCAGACATTCAATTGTCCATTAATCGTATCAGACATTCAATTGTCCACGAATCGTATCAGACATTCAATTGTCCACTCTACCGTATCAGACATTCAATTGTCCACTAATCGTATCAGACATTCAATTGTCCACTCTACCGTATCAGACATTCAATTGTCCACTAATCGTATCAGACATTCAATTGTCCACGAATCGTATCAGACATTCAATTGTCCACTCTACCGTATCAGACATTCAATTGTCCACTAATCGTATCAGGCATTCAATTGTCCATTAATCGTATCAGACATTCAATTGTCCACTCTACCGTATCAGACATTCAATTGCCCACTAATCGTATCAGACATTCAATTGTCCATTAATCGTATCAGACATTCAATTGTCCACGAATCGTATCAGACATTCAATTGTCCACTAATCGTATCAGACATTCAATTGTCCATTAATCGTATCAGTCATTCAATTGTCCACTCTACCGTATCAGTCATTCAATTGTCCATTAACCGTATCAGACATTCAATTGTCCTCTCTACCGTATCAGACATTCAATTGTCCACTAATCGTATCAGTCATTCAATTGTTCACTAATCACATCAGACATTCAATTGTCCATTAATCGTATCAGACATTCAATTGTCCACCAATGGTATCAGACATTCAATTGTCCACTAATCGTATCAGACATTCAATTGTCCATTAATCGTATCAGTCATTCAATTGTCCACTCTACCGTATCAGTCATTCAATTGTCCATTAACCGTATCAGACATTCAATTGTCCTCTCTACCGTATCAGACATTCAATTGTCCACTAATCGTATCAGGCATTCAATTGTCCATTAATCGTATCAGACATTCAATTGTCCACTCTACCGTATCAGACATTCAATTGCCCACTAATCGTATCAGACATTCAATTGTCCATTAATCGTATCAGACATTCAATTGTCCACGAATCGTATCAGACATTCAATTGTCCACTCTACCGTATCAGACATTCAATTGTCCACTAATCGTATCAGACATTCAATTGTCCACTCTACCGTATCAGACATTCAATTGTCCACTAATCGTATCAGACATTCAATTGTCCACGAATCGTATCAGACATTCAATTGTCCACTCTACCGTATCAGACATTCAATTGTCCACTAATCGTATCAGGCATTCAATTGTCCATTAATCGTATCAGACATTCAATTGTCCACTCTACCGTATCAGACATTCAATTGCCCACTAATCGTATCAGACATTCAATTGTCCATTAATCGTATCAGACATTCAATTGTCCACGAATCGTATCAGACATTCAATTGTCCACTAATCGTATCAGACATTCAATTGTCCATTAATCGTATCAGTCATTCAATTGTCCACTCTACCGTATCAGTCATTCAATTGTCCATTAACCGTATCAGACATTCAATTGTCCTCTCTACCGTATCAGACATTCAATTGTCCACTAATCGTATCAGGCATTCAATTGTCCATTAATCGTATCAGACATTCAATTGTCCACTCTACCGTATCAGACATTCAATTGTCCATTAATCGTATCAGACATTCAATTGTCCATTAATCGTATCAGACATTCAATTGTCCACGAATCGTATCAGACATTCAATTGTCCACTCTACCGTATCAGACATTCAATTGTCCACTAATCGTATCAGGCATTCAATTGTCCATTAATCGTATCAGACATTCAATTGTCCACTCTACCGTATCAGACATTCAATTGCCCACTAATCGTATCAGACATTCATTTGTCCATTAATCGTATCAGACATTCAATTGTCCACGAATCGTATCAGGCATTCAATTGTCCACTCTACCGTATCAGACATTCAATTGCCCACTAATCGTATCAGACATTCATTTGTCCATTAATCGTATCAGACATTCAATTGTCCACGAATCGTATCAGGCATTCAATTGTCCACTCTACCGTATCAGACATTCAATTGTCCACTAATCGTATCAGACATTCAATTGTCCACTCTACCGTATCAGACATTCAATTGTCCACTAATCGTATCAGACATTTAATGTTGATTCAGATCTTGTTTTTTTTTTTATAATTTAGACCCATCATTTTGTACAAATGTTGTTTTTCACGACACGACACGACAGATAGATTGACTGATTGTCTTGATTGATGAAAAATATGAAGTGGCTCAATTTATTGAAATGAGCAGTTTTAATTGGCTCTTTACTGACATGCATATGTCACTGACATGCAATCCCATTAACAGCTCCCTACCTGATTGTTACCTTCTCTGATTGTTACTTTCAGTACCCCCTACCTCATTGTTACCTTCAGAACACCTTACCTAAGTGTTACCTTACGTCACTAGTCTAGTACAAGCACTAAATCTCCGTGTAAAGTCCCTGTTAAGGATAAATTGTTTAACTTACCAAACATAAGATAGGACTTTTTTTTTTTTTTCCGAAATGCAATTCCTTCATACCCACCAAAGCTGATGGAGGCACCACGGGAGACATAGAGGAAACTTTCACTATGACCTGAACAATTTCCTTGGTTCTCACATAAGACTGAACCCTGAACCCTCAGGTCAACAGATTTAAACACTCGACCAGCCGACGTCCCATTTAGGCGGGGGACTATTTCGTGTGATCAAACGATTCTTGGGAATCGGGAAATTCGGGGGTTGTTTTGAAAATCGGAATTGTAGAATTTTCACCCATTTTCCATCTGCTGCTCTGATGCGTTGAAGCCGAATGTGCTCTAGTTGAGAAGTTACCATGATTCCCGTGAGTTCTCTATTCCGACAGTCGCACCGGAATAACATGTTAAGAGCATTATCGGGATTGAATCGGAATCGATTAAATACAATTGTTGGTGTCGGCCCATCTCCAATCACATGAACAAAACCTGACGTGACTGATAAACGAACTTACAAGCACAATAACCAACTCATAAAACAATAAATATTTATAACCAAAATGATATAAGGTTCTATGTTGTTATCCAGAGTAATTGATTATCTCTTAATGTGCGATACTTCGCTATGTCAAGCGATCTCTTTATGTACGCGATTACTTAACAGTTGATTAGACAACATATTTGAAAAAGAGCATGGATGGCTCATGTGTGATGGGTGAGGTGTGTGTGGGGGGGAGGGGGGGGCGGAGAGGAAGGGGGCAAGGGATCTATCCAATGAGTGTCCCGGCATCCCCGAGCAGCAGGCCGAGGGACGCATGCGAGCAAGAGAGATCCATCTCGCGGGATTAGCGTCAGAAGTGATCCAGATGTCAGCTAATGGGCAAACAATCCAAGTTTATCGTCCAACTGAGAATAAATCTTTCCAGATCTCAACAAGTTATCTCATCATGCGATTACTAGGGGACGTAATCCATACATTTGTTGCCAAACACAGTTACGTTTCCCCACGGGAACCATTTTGCTTAATTACACGAAGAAATTTGTTTTTTTTGTTCCGTGTGTTGTTATGTTTTATACTATTTTTTTCTAAATTTTTAATTTCATTAGTTTCTCATCTTTGTCTGGTCACCTATTTTATTAAATTGCATTTTTTTAGCAAAAAAAATGTTTGTTATGGATGCTGTTTATTTTATGTTATTGTTTTTTTTTGTTATATTCATATTACATGGGTATGGGTGGTCGAATGTTAACCATTCCCCAAGACCGCAATAGCTTTAAATGGGCACGTGACTTAGGGAAGGTAAAGTCGACCGAGTGTTGTGCCGGACACTGCAACACAATACAGTAACACGCGGCGTTTACATACACGGATATTTTAAACACTTCATGAGCGAGGGATGGATGCCCGTGTGTTAAAGCGCTCGACAGCCGTTGGTTCGATCATCTCCAAGTGATGATGACCAATGGGTATTTCAGATCATGCTCAAAGTCCCTAACTTGCTCTACCGTGGTGCTTCATCGGTCATGGCATTGACGGCAATGGCGGAGATGAAAATAGGGCATCCCATTAGTAATCTACATGATCTAATAGATTTCAGTTCATCTTTCAAGGGCGTTATGTTCACACACACACACACACGCTTCATCATTTCCAAGGCGACACCCACACACACACACACTTCATCCGCCGGTACCGGTCCGTGGATCAAAGGATACTGGGCCGCCCAATAAACATTTAAATGTTTCTTTTTTATTTATTTATTTCCCTTATAACATTGCATATCAAAAAAATCGAATACAATATTAGTGATTTTGGGTTCTGCGTTAAATCGAAAGTAATGAATTAATACAACAGTATTCCAGTTTAAAATACAATCATGAAAAAATCGGATCTGCCCGAAACCAAAAAATAATCTAGCCTACCGATCAAGACTATGGGGATATAACTCTATGCAAAGGTTTTTCCCGGTTACAGCTAGCATAAAATATAAATAAACAACTCCCCCCCCCGCTCCTCAGCGGGCCGCGGTGAAATTATCAAACGTTGACCGGTCCGCGACGAGAAAAAAAGGTTGGGGACCCACTGACCTAGAGAGTACACTTTATGAAGAATGCAAAGATTGAGAGAACACGAGAGAACGAGGAGATAAAAAATAGGAGTTATGAAGACAATAATGAAGTAAACATGGATTTGTTTATCCAGTTGTTTTGGCCTGCCATCTTCTTTTTTTTTTTTTTGTCTGATATATTCACCAGACGTTGATTTATTTACACAGACTCCAGGTGGAATTTCAGTTCAAGTAATTTCATCAAATAAAAAAAAAAACAACAACAATTGCCTACACTCCTCTGACTGAAATGGCAGACGACACGCGAGATTATGTTATGTTCACTGACGTGCAATGGTAAAACTGGAATTTTAAATGTAAAAACAAACAAAAAATAAAAAAAAATAATATTCTCAAAGAATGGCCGTAAAATGTAACATTAAGCTTGAAACGATTTCCAACTACCTTAAAATGTTATTAATAGCCGACAATAATATTACCATGCCTCTGTTTTTATGGTAGAAGATAGAGGTGGGGGGAGGGGTAGAACTCATAAAACACTGTTATCACAGCTAGGGTTACTTTGTGGTCAGTTTTATAATGTTTATCGATAACTCATTTAAACTTATTTTTTTATTTTTTCTGACGTAAATGTGAAACTAAAAGTTGAGCCGTTTGTGTATTTGACAGTAAAAGTAGTTTGCCTATACATGACTCATCACACTATTTATTACTGGTCAATGTTATTTGCGCTAGACAGACCGTTGTAACCTATGGGCCTACCGAGGCAGGCTGGTGGACCCCGAAACCAGTTATACGCCCCGTGGGTGAAAGATTGTTGACATGGTTGACATATTGCACACTACTTCACTGTCCAGGTTTTTAGATGTAATTAGGACTAGATGCCTCTGTGGTCAATATAAGGACTAGATGCCTCTGTGGTCAATATAAGGACTAGATGCCTCTGTGGTCAATATAAGGACTAGATGCCTCTGTGGTCAATATAAGGACTAGATGCCTCTGTGGTCAATATAAGGACTAGATGCCTCTGTGGTCAATAT